>JAHUTJ010002159.1:0-14281 GCA_036250325.1 Characodon lateralis
TGTGGTCTGAGTGCCCCTCAGAATGCTGGAACTGGGATACTTGGATGCAGGATTCTTGGATGTGGGTCTCACCTCTGGGGCACAGCAACCTGTCACGACTCTAACATTCACATCCCGCACAATGCCTCTGGAGTCTGGGTTGACACTGATGACCCTCCCAAGCTTAAAGTGACCTCTCAATGCATTCTGATCACACAGCCAAACAATGTCTCTGACTGCGACATTTCTTTGTGTGGTGTGCCATTTACTTCTGACAAAGAGATTAGGTCCAGCAAGTTGGCTCCAGGACCTCCAAAACTTGTTAACCTGGTGCTGCATTTCTCAAAGTCTTTTATAGGAATAACTTGTGAAGTCAAAAGTTTTCCAGTCACCACTTGATGCTCGTCCCACCAGAAGTGAATTAGGTGTAATATACTGTACAGTGTCTTCCTGGCTCTGAATCTGGCATCAATAGGGCGTTCATTTGCAAGGTTAGCAGCAAGTTGAAGTGTTGTTTGAAACTCACTGAAGGTGAATGAATTAGCCTGTTCTTATTAAGGTCATTATACTCCAATGAACTGGGAAATATCCTGCAGTATTTTGCTTTCATACTCTTTTTTTTTTTTTTTTTCTCTCTGTAGTTCTTTGCTAAAATAGAGGGAGAACTCTCTGATTTTGAATTTGTGTACTCTTTTCTATCGGGATTTATATTTCTCCAAATATCTATCAGTTTCATCACCATAAATATACAGATAATCTTGTTTTGTCTTGTTCTACCTGTTCTACCTGTCCATCTATCATTTCATTCATCTGCACTCATATTCCAATTCCCCCCAAACACCATATTATTTGTGGGACAGAGAATTTTAAGCTCGGTTATTTTATCCAGTAACCTTTGTTTAGCATTTTGTTATTGTATCCATAGACATTTGTAACAAAAGAACAACCTATCCTCTTTTTTTAAGACCACAATTAACAAATGTCCAGCTTCGTCTGCTCTATGTGTTAAAATCTCCTCTGGAAACATGTTGAAGCAAACAGCCACACCACCCGACTTATTGGAACATTGTTCCTTTCCTCTATCTTGAATAGATAGAGGAAAGGAACAACCCGATGTTAATGTAGTATGTAAGACGTTACAGCTGGGAGATATAGTGGACTCCAATGCATTGGCCAGACAAACCTGAGAGGTGTACAGCTGGGTACAAGCTCATCTGCAGCATCTTCTTTTTCCTCTTCTCTGCAGTTCCACATACCTAAAAGAGATTGTTGGTCACATTTGAGCTTTTAGCTTTTAGCACAAAAGAAAATAATTTTTAGATACAGGCTGACTCATACTCTCTTGATAATATTCAAAGGCCATGCTCCCCTTTTCAAATCTTCCATGAACTTTTGTATCTTCAAACTAAACCAAGGGCATTAGAGATTGGAAACACTCGGGCAATCAGGTAATGGGATGACACAGATGGTCTAAACCTCCTATGGCCACGTTGTGGGCTAATTCACAGCCAGCCTGAAGGACGGAAAGCAGGCACTCAGCCACAAATTCACTTACATTTATTCAAAATTACTATAATTATAACTTATAATGGACTTTTATTACTGACAGAATATAGAACAGAGAATTCTGTTAGAAAATTTCAGAGTGAGAAATTATAGCATTTACTTTGGACATGTTTTGATTTCATTCCAGCCTCTAATAAGTTTTTTGAGTGATTTACTTATCTTAAATGTGCAAGAGATGATTGTAAAATCCTGGAAACCCGAGAGTTAAGGTCTTAAAATGTCACTTTGACTTCGTTTTAAATGTAATTGTGACATTTAGCTCCTGGGCATCAGTGAAATACACACAGTGGGCTCTTGAATACCTCTCTGATGAAATCACTTAAAAACTACTGAATGGCAAGTTTTAACACGAAAAAAACAGGCATTTTCTGAACACATAGTCAGCTCCTGCTGTTTAAGGAGCCGACCTGATTTCCATTCCACAAGATTCCTTTCTTCTTAGTGGCAAAGGTTTCTTCCAATCCAGTGACTGACGTCGATGCAGTACTCCGACATGTCGTCTCTGCAGTTTTGGTTGAAACTAGATATCTTATCTTATGGCAGTATGTTCAATCAATAATATCAACCTTATGAATATTAATCTTTAAAAGACTTAACACTGTTGTAATGATTTCTTTCTAATTGATTTAACTGCTATCAGTGCTGTGAGATGTAGTAGTTAAAGCTTGTAAAAACTCTGGAAGAACAAAGAAATTTGATCTTTTACTCAAGGTGGCCATGACATTTCATGCTTCATGTGAAGTCAAGTGCAGACCCTCTGGGAAGTTCTTGTAGGTCCTCCCATTTCAGCATTTGACAGTGTAGTAACCAGACCCTCTTAAAATTTCTGACCAAGCACACAGTATTTTACGTACACCACACGAGACAAAGGTTCTGCCCAGAATATGTTGACAAGAAGCGAGAACTCCCAAAACCAGGAGCAGCAGAAACAGAATAACGTCATTTTGTTTTTGCTGCTTTTTAACAAATATGTACTTTTGACTTTATTACCAATTAGTTAGGATGAAAAATGTACCTCATGTTATGTAAGTAGGATTCACATCTTTTGAAAATTTTCAGTCCGTTATATCACAGTCTGTCAAATATGTTTGGCATGGATATGTCTTTTGGCATGGACCAAGACAATACTTTGTAGTACCAACTTCCACTACAGTTACAGCTGCAAATCATTTGCTGTATGTCTCTACTGTCAGACATCAAGACAAACCACTTTTTTTTTGCCCGTTTTCTTTGCAAAACAACTCAACCTCAGTCATATTTGATGAAAACTGCCTGTTTAGAGTAATGTTCAATTTGTGCCACAGATTTAAATCTAGACTTTGACTTGTCTATTCTAACACACTAATACATTTGGATCCAAATCTGTCATATTGCTTTAACGGATTTGACCCACATGCAGAAAGCAATTCAGGAGACAGAGTTTTACGGTAAAGTGTTTATTTACAGTGCAATGACATGGGCAGGGAAACTGGAACCGGGAAACCAACTGTAAAAATAAACAGACTGGTAAGCAGGGAATACTCAGGGTCAAAACTAAAGAATAATAATTCAGCCTTACTGGGTTGAAGGAATGATCAGCCAGAGGGTGAGGAGCGGAGAGACCAAATAGTTGTTTACCCGTGAGACAGATGAAGGTGGATAATGGAGTGCCAGGATGATAAGATGGTCCAGGGTTTTTCAGAAGTAGGTGCAGTGGAAGGAGGAGGGTGGACAGGGTTCTTNGACCAAATAGTTGTTTACCCGTGAGACAGATGAAGGTGGATAATGGAGTGCCAGGATGATAAGATGGTCCAGGGTTTTTCAGAAGTAGGTGCAGTGGCAGGAGGAGGGTGGACAGGGTTCTTGAATGGTATCCAAGGAGCGAAGAATTCAGGAGGCTGCCAACCAGTGAGGTCCAAGAGGTTTGAGTCTTTGTTCATGGAGCTAGATAGCTTCTTTCCAGAAGTGGTAGATCCAGGCAGAGTTCCATATGAAAAGACAAGGTCAGGTTCTGGTAATCCTGCAAGGTAACAAATACAAATTACTAAGAGTCAAGGCAAGGAACAAGACAAGGTAATGTGGCTTGAGCTGTACCACTAAGGAACAACACTCTGGCAGTGAGTTGCTGGCAGCCTCCTCCTAATATACTCCTCAGCGGATAATCAAGGGAATGATGAACACCTGTCACCTCTCCTCCAGGTTCCACACCATCTAGGGGCTAAGCACAGTAAAAGCACCAAACAAACAGACAAAGCACAGATCCTGACAAAATAATTCCATTCTAACTCTGCCTGAATCAATATGCATGGGTATTTGTCCTACTGGAAGGTGAACCCCATTCCCAAGTCTTTTGCAGTCTGTAAGATGTTATTTTCCTGTATTATCCTTTATTTACCTCCATCCATTTTCCCATCAATTCTCATGAGCTTCCTTGTCCATTTTGAAGACAGATCAATGTGCATCCTCATAGCATGACACTACCACAACCGTGTTTTACCTCAGAGATGGTGTGTTTAGGCTGATGGTTTGTCCCCTATGACTTGTAGCAAACTCTACACAGGACATGAAATGGGATTCTTTCAACAATGGCATCTCTTCTGTTCCATAGGATCTAGATTTGTGGACAGCAAAACTGTTAGTTGTCTGCTGACAGATACTCCCACCTGAGCTGTGGATCTCTGCAGCTCCCCCAGAGTCACAAAGGGGCTCTTGGTTGCTTCTCTCATTGTAACTCTCCTTGCTTGGTCTGTACAATTAGGTGGCTGGCCATTTATTGGTAGATTCTTGTTCAAGGAGTGTGATTAGTGGTGCAAGACACTGAACATATGAAATAATTAGGAAAATATCTAAAACAATTAAACCTTTGCCTGCAACTCCTTCATCAACAATGTGCTTTGTTCATTTGATATATGTATTTAAAACATTTAAGATTATTCAGTCAATCCATAATAAAACTAACTCAGTCAGTGTTTTGATTCCATCCATCCATTGTCTATGCTTGCCTATCCTTGTAGGGTAGCAGGGGGGTGTTGCCTATCCCCAGTGGTCTCTGGGCGAGAGGCAGGATACACCCTTTAGACCAAATAACCTAACAGTCATGTTTTTGACTGTACACGCATGCACAGGGAGAACATGCAAACTCCACAAAGAAAGACATCTCCAGAACCTTTGTACACAAGGGCAACACTGCTATGCAATGCGACCCAATGCACCCACTGTTTTGATTAAATCTCATGTACTTTTTGTTACCTGTATATAGATCCTGTGTATTGCTAACTCTGGGAAACACTGGAGAATATTTTCAATTATTATTGGATCTATAGTAAAATCAATGAAAAGGCAAAAAGATTTGTGATGAATCATTAATTTAAAGAAGATAATTCTCCTTCAGCTGCCAATTAGTGCTCATCTCATATCTTTGTGATCCCTATGAGTAAGTACTTAAAGAAGAAAGAGAGGCTTGAGGAAAGAAAATGACTAACAGAAATATGAGTTATTTATCCTTTGAAGGGAATATGGCTCTGAAGAGACAAATACAATTACTATTTTAGCCATGTGATGTTTGATTGTTCTTACAATTTTTTTTATGCTTGCCCTGACCTTGCCCTTGCCCTGACATGTCTGGCATGATGTAACACTAAAAATGAGAATAATTTAAAAACATTTTTTCCATTGCAAGACATTTTTGAAATTAAATTTTCAGAAATCTGCTGCTTCCTCTGCTTCCTTCGATTTTTTTTCCCACCACATGGAGGCGCTGTAAACATGCATCAATTGCACCTTCATAGTGGAAATTAAGTGGCTGTAACGTTCTGGATAATTCATTTTTTAAAACAAAATGAAGAATCTCCCAAAAGATTTCCAACTATTTGTAAGAATGTTAGCATTATACTTTAACTATTTATGAAGTCATATGGTGAAGTCATTTAACATGAAAGACCCTTATGTATTTTATGAACTTACATTTATTCAGAAATCTTCCATTCAAAGATTTCTGTAAATAAATATTATACCATCTTAGATACAGGAAATACAGAGAGATGTTCTTGACTTATTCATAGTTCCATAAATGACTTTTTTGCTGCACTTAGATGGTGTTCACTTCCCTATAACTCCTTCATTTACAGGGCTGATAAGCAAATCCATGTTTGCATTAAAGATGTTGTCAGACTTTGTTTACTGTCTGTCTTGGCCTAAACTGAGGGAGTCACAACATCAATGCTTCAGTGTGTCGGGCATAAAAGGAGCAATGTGCCCCAGAAAGAAGGGCTGTCTGTGCCCTAGCACTGTGCAGCTGTGGGTCCTGGGCATGCATCCACAGCCCACTGCTCAGACAGTTCTCCCTCTGGGGCACAAACACTGAAAATAGTAAAATATTTTCTGAAGAGGTGCCTTGGGCTGCACGGTGGTGCAGTTGGTAGCACTGTTGCCTTGCAGCAAGAAGGTCATTGGTTTGATTCCTGTCCAGGGGTCTTTCTGCATGGATTTTGCATGTTCTCCCTGTGCATGCGTGGGTTCTCACTGGGTACTCTGGCTTCCTCCCACAGTCCAAAGACATGCCTGTTAGGTTAGGTTAATTGGTCTCTCTAAATTGCCCTTAGGTGTATGAATGAGTGTGTGCATGGTTGTCTGTGTGCTGCCCTGCAATGGACTGGCAACCTGTCCAGGGTGTACCCCGCCTCTTGCCCATAGACTGCTGGAGATAGGCACCAGCTTCCCGTGACCCACTATGGAATAAGCGGTAGAAAATGACTGACTGATTTTTTGAAGATGGAACGGGGAGGATCTTTAGCTGTAAAATGTGTCATTACAGAATGACCTTTGAATTTTACTAAACAATGCCTTGCAAATGTAGTCACACCCCTCAAGCCTTTCTGCATTTTACTTGTGGACACTCACCTGACTGCATTTTACTGTGATTTTTTTCTTGCATATAGAGGTTTGATTTGGCAAAACGAACAAAGCAAAATGAAGAAACAAAAAACTAACTGGACAGAGGAGCAGCTGTTGGCACAGCTGGTGGAGGACAAGAGAGGAGTGTTGATAGGTAAATTTGGTCCCGCAGTGCAAACAAAGAGGCAGACTTGGGAATGCATTACTGAGCAGATCAATGTGTTGTTCCCTCTGCTTTCATCCACCAGCCTGGAATGTGAGAAATGCTGATACTTGCTGAAGTTAGAAGCTAGAGAGGAGATTGGAGCACATAAACAAACTTCTCCGCAGACAGGTGGGTATTGTAGATAATCATTTAGGCTATGGCTACTGACATCATCATGTACAATACAGCAAATACGTATTCACCTCATTTACATCCTTATTCTGTATATATAGCGTTTAGAATTTTGTACTTTATCTAGTCTAGAGTTTGTGTTTATGTCTATATTTTTGTCGACATTCCAATGTTTTTTCCAAATATTTATTTTTGAAACTATTTTTACAGTTTTAGTGATTATTTATCTACTAAGGTCATTTTAAATTTCTTCAGTTGTTAAAACTATTTTCAGTAAAATAGGTGTTGAAATTATTTAATTTCCCCCAAGTGGATGATAAAGTTTATTTTATGACCTTCATCTCAGCCATTATGGACTTACTCACTGTGTGGGAAAGTAAGCTCATCCCTGACAAGGTCAACCACAAACATGATCCATGCACAATCGACCCGAAAGTGTCCTGTTATTTCATTTTTGCTTAAGACACTCTAAGGGTTGTTAATTGTTCTCCTCGCCCTAATAACTTAATAACTTTTATCTTTCTGAGGCAAAATTCTATGAAGAATCTTAGGATTTGAGGAATTCTAAGATTTTTCTTAACATGACATCACTAGAAGCTACTTTTAGCCTTAGGATTCGTTGTGAATATGGGCCCTGATTTTGATTTTATTGACATGTTGTGGGATGACCTGATACATGCTGTACATGCAAGAAAGCCATCAGACATCTCCCAGCTGAAAATAAGAGGGGAGCAACTTTTCTTATACTGATGTTAGAAATTGGTAGTTGGCTACACGAAACATCTCATTTAATAGGGTAACACTGGCACATCTTAACTATTTACTGAGCTGAAAAACTTATATTTAATTTTTTTGTTTAGAATACAGTAGAAGAGAAGAAATAGAAATATCCTTCTCTATGCCACATTTGGGAAATTGAGTGTACCAGCAGCAAAGACAAATGGAATAAGAACAAGAGGATGTACACTATGTGGAAAGTGTATAAAGATAGTTGGGGTTGCAACTGAGGTGACTGAGCTGGGGGAGGAGTGACTGATCAAAGCTGTTCAACAACTGGTTACAGATTCAGCTGATACACTATTATCGTGATAACGTGTAAACCCCCGTGGTAGATAATATGCCCACAAACTAACAGCTAGTAGCTCAATGTCCTTTTTAACCGTGTCCTGTCTGGCAGAGTAGCACTCTGAATTGTTCTCTGAGTGCCACAAAGAAGCCCAACAAATTTACTTTCACAAGTGGAGCATTACGGCTAACGCTTTAATGCTCTGCCTGATTTTTATAAAGGAAACTTTATTAGAAACTGTTAAGATAACAACCTGCTTGCTTATACACCTGCAGAAACATGTGTAATAACAGCAATGTTACCAAAACGTGCATGGTACTAATGAATGCAAGATGTATTTAGTGGTAACCGCAGCTCTATATAGAACATTTGTGTATCTGTTAACACCTGAATCTAAACACCTGTGGGTTTCAGTGCGG
The DNA here is from genome assembly GCA_036250325.1 of Characodon lateralis. NCBI lineage: Eukaryota > Metazoa > Chordata > Actinopteri > Cyprinodontiformes > Goodeidae > Characodon > Characodon lateralis. Next base: position 8,240 of record JAHUTJ010002159.1, read on the forward strand.
GCGCGTCTGTGTATACAAGGTTTCTCCCTTAAAATATGCAATAGCAAGTGTGAGGAGACACAGACCTACTCCCCTGGACCTGGGACAGACAGAAGGGGATCCGAGCCACAGACATTTAAAGGCCCCGAAGAACACAGGAACCCCAGGAGAACCACCGCTAGGACTACTGATACCCCCCCCAGAGAAGAGCAAGGGAGAGTCCAAGGGTAACCACCCAGCAGCCACTGTGCAGAAGCCCCAGGGAGCTGCAGCGACAAACCCACAGGCCCCGCTGGCACCCAGAGCAGGTCCAGCCATGGACCCAGAGACCCGAGACCCCGGGACATATCACTCCCCAAGCAGAGGCCAGACTGAGGCCTGGCAGAGCCCAGGGGCCCAGGCCCCAGCAAGCAGCCACCGGTAGTGAGCTGGCACACACCAAAGTACTCAGCCCTGGACACCGAGAGCCACAAGTACACCAGCGGGCAGAGACACCAGCCACCGGCAGGGAGTGTGGCGGGGAGGAAATAGGCCCCACATTTGATGGGGGGCCTAAACTGATCCAGGAGAGGGAGCAGCCGAAGACCTAACCAGACACAAAAACAGGTACACACTGTCACAATAACACATTCCCACTCTCATGCATACACATAAAAACACTCACACCCACGCACACAATGTAAAGACACACAACAATGGATGTCGTACACTCACTCACACTCCCCATACATACTCTAACCAGACACCACCATGCACCGTGCTCACAACGGCAACCCCAACCCCACACCAAAACAGGTCAAACCAGCCCGGCATGAGGTTGCTGGCCAGTAGCAAGCACCCGGGGCTTTCGGCCCCCACCACACCCTCCGCAACCACACAAACACATCACATCACCGCCACTGCAATGATAGCAATGAAAACCGTCCATCCGCTCATGCAGCCTCCATTGTGCGTACAAGCAGGATGGGAAAAAAATGGGAACAGAAACACACAACTCATCTGAAAAAATATTTTAAAAAGAAAAACTCAGGAATGGATGGAGCTGCTGAAACTGGCTACCAGCTTGTACGGCACTGGAAGTAGAGAAGATTAAAACACAGTAAATGTTTGTTGTTTGAGTGCCATTAAATCAATGTCTTTTCTAGGGTTAAAAATATGAGATTAGATATCGTACAGATAAAATGCAACAACCTTTTAGGGGTATGAATACTTTTGAAGGGCACTGCATGTCTGAGTAAAGAGATAATTTTTGTGGGTAGTAAGCACTGATCAGACCCATCTCAGCTCCGCAATCTGGGCCTAGATGACCCCAGCAAAGGAGAATGAGGAAGGCAGGAGATGGGATTTAATATGTGTGGTTTTTATAGCTGTTTTTTTTAGTTTATCATGTGTTTGTAAGTTCACTGATCTCTGAAATCTGTTTGCTTTTAGCAGAATATAAGGGAAGGGGCTTTCCTGTGCCAACAGGTCTTCACACTCAATGGCACACACTAAGGCCTTTTTATTCCACCGCTAGGCTGTGTATGGCTTTTGATTTTAGATGTTTGATTCTCTGCTGCACCTGCTTCCATCTCCTGTGGTCATGCAATGAGGTGGAAATCTATGAAAACACAGACTTAAATGGGGAAAAGGTGTTTTAGGTTCCCTGGGTTGTGTAGAACCCAAGTAAAGTCCTACTATCTGATTTTCACAGTCAGAAAGGGAAACATAAATGATCACTATTTCCTTTACTTGTCCACACAATGTTGTTCCTCACAAGATATTAATTATTTTTAAAATAAAAAGACCAAAACTGATCCCCTGGAGCTTAGTGTGAACTTCTAACCAGCTAGGCCAGGTGTCTACTTTTGTGATCCAAATGTAGATGCCTGGCCTAGCGTAACCTCTATCCCTTAAACCAGTGGCCTGCCACATTGTGACCTAGGTATTATCCCAACAAGGCCTACTGGTGTTCAGAGTAACACCCTCTCAATATACCCCCACTGCCACAAGAAACACACATAGAGGCTGCCCTGTGTTCCATCTATCTTCCCATCAATTCTAAACAGCTGCTCCTAGTATCTTGGCTCCAAGTAACATGTTCATGTTAATTTTGCTCCACAAATAGTGTAGGTCTGTAGGCCAGAAAGTTTACATTTTTGTCTTGTCTAACTATAAGAGACCTTCTTCCACATAATGAGTCTCCTACACGGGTTGTGGCACACCTTAACTAGGTCTTCTTTGTTCTTTCTTTTAGCAATAGCCACTTCTGGCATCTCTCACCTAAAGGCAGATTTGTGGAGTGCTGCTTTTCTGATTAATGTGCCTATTGCCTTGTAGTTTGCGGTTGTAAGTTGAAAAAGGTTCAGAGAGTATGAAAACTCTTGCAAAGCATAACACTACAGCTGTTGTGATTATTATTCTGAATATATTATTTAATATTTACTATTAATATTTTAACATTTTATTAAATAATAATTTGGTCTGTTAAGTGTTGCCAGGCTAATACCAGCCCAATAAGGTGGTGGTATTAGGAGAATAGTGAAAGGGGTGAGCCAAGCTCTGACATTACTGAATAGCAAAACTCTGCACATACATGGAATAAATTCACACAATTTCTTAAAATCAAGTCAAAGTCATATTTCAATCAACAAACTCTTTACTATACTAGAAGAATCCAACTATAACTACCAAGCAAAATAAAAGAATAAGGAAGACCAATGAACTCTATATACAATATGAACAAATAAATCAAAGATGGTTAAAAATCATCACCAAAAGAGGGATGCAACATTACCATTCAATATTATTTATGTTTGAGAACCAAAGATTATCTTGAGTAATCTGGAAATGAGATTAAGTTAGTCTTGGAATTAATTTAACCAGTAATTGGTATGCCTTCAAATCACAATTCACACTGCAAGATCAGATGAAACATTGTTTTAACAAAATAATATTTCAAAGAATGATTTGCTGAATAAACCAACCTTTTAGGTGACTAGTTGTCCATGGTGACTAATTAGCTCTCTTTATTTAGTACAATAATATTTAGGGAAATATTATTAAGGAAATATTAAAATAATATTTAAGGATTACTTTGAATAAAGCCAAAAAAAACAAACTCCTGGATAAATGATTCTTAACTAGTGTTTAACTAGCCATTACATTTAGTAACATAATATTTAGGTAAATATTATGCTCCTATATTGGAGACTAATAATATTTCTGGATAAACGATCCTTAACTTGGTGACGAAAAAGATGCTCATAAAATGGCGGCAAGTGTTACCTTAGCTGTTAGCGATTTGAGCTAACAGGAAACCTACAGGTTACTACCACTTCTTTAAAATCAATCATATACCTTTACAATACCATCATTAAAAGGATCAAAATGCATAAGCGTTGACGCTGCGTTATGGCAAATCTTTATTTAAAAACCACCTTTTAAATAAAGTTTTTCTTACCTTTAAAAACACAACACAGCACACATCATTAGCTGAGCAGCTAGTCTGCAAGCATTTAGCTGAGTTTTCTCAACACAAACAAAAACCCAAACATTATGAAACAAACATTATTTAGATTATTCCATTCTAAACTAATCTTCTCTGCCCAAACATTACCTCTTACGTGAACCGTGCTGAAGACAAGGTTTCCTGGGCGACGATTGAGGGAAGCGAAACTAAATTAAAAGGGACTAGCGTTTCAGCAAATCTCAGTAGCTGTGAGGGGGTCGGCTGTTTAGCTGGCCCAGCCGAACTCTACGACAAAGGCACGTTCGGCTACTTCTGTGGCTGGGTAGCTCTCACTACCTGGGAGTGCATGCATGGAAGGTGTGCGATGCTGCAGTCCTGTTGTCTTCCTTCAGGAAGGGGAAAACCGTTTCACTTTGAGACGTCTCTGGGGAGCTTCTGTGGCTTCAATCTAGCCACGCTTGTCTTATAACCCCCTTTTATGAATGAATGCTGTGTACTGTAACAGCAAACCGTTGCTCAACTTTGTTGTTCACGATTGGCGTGATTGTAGTCACTTTTGGATCAAAGTTGAAGAGTTATGAGAAGAGTTAGATCAGTGTGGTAGAGGATGCCATGTTGGAACACAACGTTTTTGTTCAAACAGTGACATCACAGAGAGCCAGCTATGACTCATCCTCTTCCTGGGCTGGGTTAGCAATAGGTTAGAATGATTTTTGAAAGGTGCAGAGATTCATACAGGTCTTCAATGATGTATAGTTCAAAGTCCATGTTCATCCATGTTCACATCATGTTCACATTATATACAACAACAAAAAAAGAGACTGGTAAAAACTCTGAATCCCTACATGGATGTACAGCCCAAGAAGGTGAGGTCACAGCTAGAATCCCTGTGTTGTCATGGAGCCACTAACAACACACTTCTCCCATGCCTCTTTATACTTACCTGTGCCAGCACTCCTGATCGCATCGGGGAGTCAGAGCTTAAGAACTTGAATGTCTTTGAAACTCAGAGGCGAGTAAGACTCTAAAAAGTTTCTTTGTTCATCGCCTTTCCCTTGCAACCCAGCGTACTTCTGAGGTTCTTCACTTCTGTGATTTCTGGGCATCACTTCAGTGATGTCTGGGCAGAGAAAATTAGCTTAAAATAAAATAACCTAAATATTGTTTCATAGTGTTTTGTTGTTCTTTGTGGATGTAAAAGGTATAAATCAATAATCTTTTGGACAAATGATCATAATGTTATTTTAACTAGCCATCACATGGAGTAAGGCACTCCTATGATGGTGGAGAGGAACGTCTAGAACTCCCACAAGCTGGCCACAAGTTGGATGTAGATATTTGAGCTTCCTGGCATTAGCATTAGCTAACAAAGGAAAATTAGCTAACAAAGAAAAATTGGCCTATGTAGCAAACTTTTATTTTCACATGTGCTTCAAATATCATTAATACAAATATTAAGGTGTATATGAACCAACAGCGCATAATAGATGATCTGTGTTTAAACTACTCTTAATGAAGTTTGTCGTAACATTAGTTTTTAATATATTTATTGAATTTTCAAAATAGACAAAATTACAAAACAACAACCCACCCCACAAACAACTAACACCCCAGTAAAAACTGTCACTTACCAAGGTAATCACAAAAAAAATTAAACCATGCAAACATCGGTACCCAGAGTTTTAAACCTACTGCTTAACAAAAGCTCCAAGGGCCAGCTATTCCTGGACCTGTGTTGAGAGTTTATTGAAAAAATTTTGAAAAGATTTCCAGACTGTGAAAAACCTTTTTTTGGAACCTCTCATCACATACCTGATTTTTTCTGATTTTAAGTTGAGCAGTACATCTTTTATCTAATGCAATACTGTGGGTGGGGCAGCCCCCTTCCATCTCAAAATAATTAGATGCCGTGCCAACGGCGTTGAAAATGCAATAAACTTGTGACTCCCAATTGGTAAACCTAATCCTTCAGGGGTAATCCCAAAAAGCAGCATAAATGGGTTTGGCGTGATCTTGATGCCAAGTACAGCATAGAGTGCAGATACCACCCCAATAAATTTGTATTTTGGGGCAATACCTAAAACGTATGTATTAATGTGGCTTCCTTGGATTCACATCTGTCACATGTAGGGTCAATTTGAGGGTAAATTCTGGCCTGTTTAGATTTAAGAAGGTGTGTCCGGTCTACCACCCTGAACTTTATAAGGGAGTGTCTTGCACGCATAGAAAATCCATGAATTTTCCCTAAAACATCAGCCCAAACTGCCTCATTGATTGTAGTTTGAAGGTCTCGCTCCCAGGACCTTGTAATTGAGGCAGAAGATTGGGAATCTGGATAAGAAATCAATTTTATAATGAATGAGACACCTTGACTCCTAGTTGGATTAAAAGACATTAGTTCATCAATTACATCCCTGAGAAGCTGTAGAATATAAACTATCTATGTGTGTAACCTGTGTGCAGATGGAGGAGAGGGGAGTGAAGTATAGAAGGGTCAAGCTTAGGGAGTGAAAACATAGGGAGTGAGAAGCATAGAAAGTGCAAAGTCATAAATTGGTGAATGACAAGGGAGTAAGGGATAGAGAGAGGGCTAGGTCGTAAATGGATGGAGG
>JAHUTJ010002160.1:0-14275 GCA_036250325.1 Characodon lateralis
ATTGTGTCCCACTTGTTGTTGATTCTTCACAAAAAATTAGAATTTTATATCTTTATGTTTGAAGCCTGAAATGTGGCAAGAGGTTGACCAGTTCAAGGGGGCCGAGTACTTTTGCAAGGCACTGTATATAGAGGTTTCACTTAGTGAACCGAGTTACTGAAAAACATGATACATCATATTGAATATGACTATGTAGATTTTTTATTTAGAATGTTTTATTTTTTTTAATAAATCTTCAAATAAAAAACACATTTTTTTTCTTGTGAATCATTTCTGTCCTGTTGCCTTATTTTGTCCACCGCGTTTTCTAATCTGCAAACACTAAAAAGTTTTATTATCTCGTTATTTACAGGCTAATGGCTAATGTCACATTTCATGATTAAAACTTGATTTCAATACATTTTTCTAGATTTGACTTATATGATATATTTAATTTGGATTAGATTTAACAGGTTATTACTATCATTGAAATTTGGAATTGAAACTTTATTTATGTTTGTCAGCCACAACAAAGATGTTTTTCAAGAGTTTCCTTGATATACAGTAAGAAATAACTTCAGTCTATATAACTTTAATATAAATGGATAGTTCAGGATCAGGAAGTGATGTACTGTTAAAAATGTAATAAGTAGTTAAATCTTACATGCAGTAGACAGTCTTAGCATCTTCATTTAGTATAAATCCAGATTAGTTGTTCCCAGAGGATAAATCTAATGCCTTGTTTAATCGAGGCCAAGATCGAAGCAAATTTCTACTGTCTTAAAATCAGTTTTCAGATCTGATCTGATCTGAAAACAAATCCAATCTCAAAAACATCATTATGGTTCATAAACTTTAAATCTGTAGGGTTCAAAGAGCCATTTTCTGAATATTTGGTAGCCTTGAACTGGGGTTGATGCAAAGGGACATTTATTTAATTTTGTTTTTCTATGGGTGAGATTTTCACTCATGCGATTTTCAAAACAGATTCAGGGGAATCAAGCTATTCTTAAAAAGGATACTGTAATGTAGAGCACAAAATATCTGTCTTTTTTCAGCAAAATTTTTGCTTTATTTTAATTTCACAGTAAACAGAACCACAAACATCCAATAACGTTTACTGAGAAGCAGATTTGGGAGCACCCATTTATTAAACTTGACTAAATACCACAAGCTTCTTTCTTCAAAAAACAGGGACCATATCTGTTCTTAGAGCAAACCATTGAGCAACATTTAAATTACTTTCTTTTAAAAGGTAGAACCCTTATATCTTCTAAAATTTTGACTGTTTTGTTTATTTCAATTAAATATTCCATGTTTAGTTTATAGTAAGAAAAATGCCCCCTTTTAAACAAGAAGTAGAGGTTGGAGGTGGTGCGTCACAGGAAGATCTTCCTGTGTGAAACACGCACAGAGAATCGAACATGTAAAGCATTCCTGATCAGAGTAGCTGTTTGATATAAAAGTAAGATGGTCCAAACAGCTAAAAAAATTATAGCTGACATTCAATCACTAATAAATGTTTGGTTTTTCACCATATTATTCTGAGATCTTACAGTTACACATGCAAATTTTACACATTCTACTTTTCTAATTCTGTGTTTAACAACTTAATCTTCTCTCCCCAGACCCCAAACATATTTGCACCTGTCCAATGCAAAGGGCATAGTAGTGTGAAGGTTTATAAGATTTCAGCTCCATGAACCATCATGAGATATTTGAAACTGGAGTCATCTTAAGATTGCTGAAAGATGCTTGGTCTGGACCCCCTCTCTGACTAGTTTACCTTCTAGTTTGAACTTCTCATTGTTTCTGTAAACCGAGGTCATTCAGATTTCAGAATCTTATTTTTCCACTAAAATGGGGTTTAACTTAATTATTTTTTTACATTTATTGTTTTCGGTGTTTCTCCAAAACATAGATTATCTGCCTACTGGCAGTGATCTGACAAGTTTTGTTGGAGCTCTTTAAACCTGCTTTGCTGACAATCATGTATATGTCACTACAACGATCTGTGACGCTCTTGGAAATCCCTGCTGTGCTTCAGACGCACCTAATGCAGGCTGCCCTTGGTCTTATCAGTGCTCTGTTACTGGCAGAGGCACAAACACAGAAATAGGTGTACTGGGGACTGTTATCAAGCTCGTCTCAAGTTTTTACTGGCAGAATAAAGAGCTCAGAGTATGTGGACCAGCAGAGAAACAGCTGATGTGCACCATAACCCTCACAGGCAGCTGCAGGTTCAGAACGTCTGTTGTGCAGACAGTTTTATTGTCCTGTAGGGATCAGTTCTACTGGCCGTATGGATTTTTGAGGCAACAACAAAAGAAACCAGAGATTCTGGGCTTCAAACTGACCTCTGACACAACAACGCTGTAGAGATCACCATACAGACAGGCTTGCTGGGCAAAAACATAGTAGGACGGAGTGGAGAAGAAGATCCCGAGGGCCTTCGTCAGAGAAGGATGGGTGCAGTAAGCAAGGGAGAGGTTGTATTCCCGCAGGAAGGAGGTGAGAGAGGTGGACTTTCGAGGGAAGAACTTCAGAGCCATCGGAGTTCCTGATGGGAATTAAAGCAGCATTGAAGGTTTTGAATTGAAGTGGACTATTTAAAACCTGTCATCAGCTATGCACTGCAATTGCTGTCCATCACTGACACCGTTAACAAATATAATCCCCCCTTTGGAGCAACTTTGTTTCACGGCTTTGCTCCAGCTGCTGCAACTCTATCCCGGAGAATGCATCAGAGCCCTTCATTACAGTTACAGAAGCACTAAATGTTAAATGAACTTTTGCAAAAGCTGACCACACACGTTAAATGTCTTAATTAGAGAGAAAGAATCCCTGAGGTGTATCCTGTACTTTATATTCTAACAGTTGTGACCCCTGCCTTCCAGTCGTGTACTGACCTCTCTTCCTGTGCAATGCCAGCATGACCTTTCCATACGATCCCTCTCCCAGGAGCTTCAGCACCTGAAAATGCTTCGATACCTTCAGACTGGGCAGGGACTGCGCTGACAGGAAACATAGCTCGTCGAGTTCCTTGGCTGCCTCAGCCTGGATGGTCGCATGCAAACAGACACACAAACCCAGGTTCTGTGTCAGTTCTGTGAGCGTCAGGATTTGATTCTGTAGCATCAAGAGAAATTTGATCTACAGTTTGAAGAACATATGATGAAAGATAACTTAAGAAAAATGAAGTGTGACTCCAAGGCTGCACATCTTGCAGTGTTACATGAACCTGCAACATGACAAGACCTGGAAAACATAAGGGCGTAGATTTGTAGAACATATTGTGTTATTTTATCACTTTCTGCTAATCTGGCTTGATCTTAACCGATGTTTATGGTAGACGGGACTAATTCCTGTCTCACTGGGACAAACAGACCATTTGTCACTGCCATTCAGCCTGTGTTTCCATCATCAGTCTTTGTCTCATGAAGTCACATCCCCAGTGGTTTCCTTTGAAGTAGAGCCCCCCCCACGACATAAACCAGCAAACTATGAAGGGTGTCAACAGCTTAGACATCCAGCTTAAAACAAAAGATGAGTTGATCAAAGCTGGATGGCATATTTTTACGCGCGACCTTTCACATGTTGTGTAACTAAGCGACAAATCTGAGATAAACTGTTGCTTATATAGCTGTGGACATGATTATCACCCAGGTATCATTCAGTAAGGAGCAGCTGAAAATCCAACCTCCTGTGCACTGCCAAAGTGTTACTTTTTGTAGTTTTTCCACATTTCGTGACATTAGAACCACAGACTTCAATATATTGTATTGGAATTTTATGTGAAGAAGACATAGTGTGAAGTAGTAAGAAAAGAGTACATGGTTTTTAATAAATAGAAAAAGAAATTTGAAAACTGTGGCAAATCTTTTCATTCTCCCCCTTTACTCTGGTACCTCCAAATAACCTAATTAAACTTTCAGAAGTCACCTGTTTACTAAATAGAGTCTACCTGTGTGTTGAGGTTAAATGTGTGCCGGGGAACATTCATTTTCAATTCTTTCTGGAGATTCTCAATTGGATTTAGTTCTGGACCTTGACTGGACCATTCCAAACACATGAATCTGCTTTCATCTAAACCTTTCAATTGTAGCTCTATGTAAATGTTTAAGGTTATTGTCCTGCTGGAAGGTGAACCTCTGTCCTGTTTCAAGTCTTTTTCCTTCTGAATTTAGCTTCATCCGTCTTCCCATCAACTCCAACTGGCTTCCATGTCCTTGATGAATAATAGCATCCCCACAGCATGATGCTGCCACCACAATTCTTTACCAAATTTTTGTTTGTCTATCAAATAAAACCCCAACAAAATATGCTCAGGTTTGTGGCTGTAACGTGGCAAAATGTGGAAAAGTTCAAGGAGTATGAAAGCTTTTGAAAGAAACTGTACATCAGCTATTTGATACTTCAAACATAATGGCAGGGATCTGATGTACAGTTTTATCCAGTTTGAAAGAGGTGCTAAACTTGTGTCAATATTACCATGATATGGTCAGTTCCAAGAATAATACATCTCCTGAAGTCACAAGGTTGTAAAAACAAAACCTTTTAACTTAGTCAGGTTTAAAAAAGAAAATGTAAAACAGATAAATGCAGCTGAACTGCAAACAAGTAGCTCAACTTGTATGCATGTATTTAAATGACAACATGGTCAAACTGAACTATATCCTTGAATACGGATCGATTTTAGAGTTTATTCATCAAACTGTTAACACGGGTTGTAATAGTCATAATATTCGCAATCAGCTTTTTAATCCCATAAGATAAGAAAAAGTTGTTCTGTTACTTCTTGGTCGATTTAAAGTAGATCACACTTTGGTTAGCTGACTTTTTGGCTTTCTTATGTGATTCAGTGCAGAATCAGCATAAAGTTCAATCAGGATGATTTCAGCTTATTATGAATAGTTATTAAAGGATTATTTATCAGTAACCTTTGTCACTAATTAAGAAGTGCTGAAAGGTTTTATTATCATTCCTGATTAAGCTTTTCACATATATGAAAGAAACATTAAACACCTAAATCCTGTTTTAAAACGCTTTTCCCAGTAAGCAGCAATCAGTAAAGGTATGCAACACCTTCATGTTATCTTAGTTTTTAGTTGCAAATATACACATTTAACAGGATATTTAAAACCTTCTGCACATGCACCGCAAATTACATTCAGATGCAAAATGTTTAATGTGTTGCATTACTATTATCTTTAAAAGTGTCTATACAGCTTGATATGAACAGACAAGAACAATCTTAAATACTTACTGTCATTTTTTGTTCTGCGGGAGGATCTCTGTTCAGTTTGTCTTGACTTTTTTCATCATCAAATTGACACTTTTCTAACGGCTCTTTTCAATGCTGGAAATATGGAGCACATCTACTGCTAAACTGACATTTAAACTGGATTTAAAGTTTATATTGCTTATATTGCTCTGTTGATCTATGCAGCTGCCTTGCAGAAACGCTCTTAGATGTTTATAGAAACCCAGGCATAGGCTGTGTGCATCACCCAAGGGGACACGCACACACCAAACTCTGTCTCTCTCTCTTTTCCCACTACTCTGCCAAGACTCCCCCCCTCCCCCCGCTGCCTCTCGTCTGTTATTCAGGCAAACATGCGTAAACCAGCTACGAGGTATTTCAAACCTCTCCCTCACAGTCCCTGTAAGCCCCCCTCCCACACCCACTGCGCAGCGCTGTGTTTGCTGTATCTGTCATCTTGAGCACCCTTTCCTTTGTTCCTTTACCCCAGCTGTCACTCACTTTGTGCCCTTCTGCACCCCTGCCGCTCCTCCTTTATGTCCCTGTCTCTTTACAACCTTCACAGTTAGTGTGTGCCAGTCACATTCCCCATGCTGTCTAGGATTCCTGTCTTAATCAACAGGTATGCTGGAATGGTTGGAATAGGCCATCAAACCGTTTCTCTGATCCCCAAATAATTACTGGGATTACATTATAACATGTAAACTCTTTACTGTCCTATATTATTAACCATTTTTATTTATTTTTGTGACTTGACTTAATCAAATACTAATACTATTAATACCACCAACCTATTTTTTGTTTATTTAGTATAACAATAATGATAATAATATTTTAATGTACACAAAATTAATCAAGAGACATATTCATTAAGATAAAAACAGTTTATTTTTGTCAGGTTTTTTTTATGTGTGATTAATCTATGTATATATGTATGTATGTATCTATGTGTAAAACTAATACTATGTGTCATGTCTGTATTTGTCATAATAGTTAAGATAAGCATGCATTTCTACAAAAACAGTCAATGAAATAAACACAATAAACACAAACCAGCAGATAGAAGCATACAGATACATTATTATTTATTGCCCCTTCTTTCCTCTTGCTCTCCTTTATTGTTTCTCTTATGCTCTTGTAACTGTATATTCCTCTTCTTCATGGCCCCTTATAGAAAGATGTTGTTTCTAGTTTATTTTATTGGTTGTAGTGATCAGTACTTATCTATTCAACTTTAATCATTCTGTCACTTTTTTATAGCTGGCTGCCACAGTTGATAGCACTAGTTAAATCTAACCCTGCAAGCTTTGCCTTCTGTAAACCTTTCTGTTGGTGCATCCATGTCTATTGTTTCCCTGTTCAATGCCGAAGATAGCAGGAGAAGACAGTCTGTCCTGTAACATGGTGGATCTCAGGTATGTTTGGAGTCATTTAAACACTGAGAAGCTTCTTTCACAGGGAGGGAGACTAGCAGTCTTAGAGCTATACTTAGATACAAGTCAAGCATATTCTGCTGATATAAATAATCTAACATCCCAAAAGATGAAGAGATTTGTGGGGAAAATTATACCTCAAATATTTTGTACTACAGTTTGTCTCAGCTGTATTCACTTTGCTGTCAACGTGGGTTGCTTTACCCAGAATTTATGTAGAAAATAAATCCTAAAACTCTTTTACTCTGTGGACTGTACTGTAACAACAACCATCAATCATACCTCATCGTGTGAATCTTCCTCCTTGTCCTGTTGTTCCTCGGCACTCACTTGTCACCTGTCCACACTTGCAATGGGCCGATGCCTTTGTAGAAACATTGAAAAATGTCTGTTCATTCACGCTTTTCCTGTTTTTCTGCTCCACATTGATAAATCTGCTTTGTCTTTCTCCTGTCTGATCCGTCCCACCTCGTGTTCATGCACACTGCACTTACTGATATTTTTATGTGACAAAAATGCAATAGTCCACTTTAGTATGAGAACAGGGAGCAGCAGAGGTCAATCATGCATTTTGTAATGTTTTTTGTTATTCTTTTAATTGTAAATTATAATCATTTTACCTCAAACATGTATTATTAATGTATAGATATTGTTGGGCAACCAGCGGGGACCCTTACTGATTGGAGGCCCCAGGCAGTTGTCTACCTTTGCCCATATGGTAAGTTCACGCCTGCATGTCATGAAATTCTTCTAATGATATTAGAATCAGATGGTATCTTTGTCCTGTCAAATACCTGGTTTAAATCTTACCTCAGATCATATGCATGTAGGCATACATATCAGATCGCAAGCTTCACTAGTTGTTAGTGGTGTACCCCAGGGTTCGGTCTTAGGTCATCTTCTGTATTATATCTGTCTTCTACCTCAGATTTTAAGGAAATAGGGTATACATTTTTGTCCCCCTTCAGCTGACGGTCTATATGAAGTGAAATCATGCAACTTCTTTAAATTAAACAGCATGGACAAAAAGATGTTCTGTAGGGTGAGAACTAAATCTGTTTTAGATAAGTCTAGTAATCTCTCTTTTTCTGTTGACAGTTCTCTAATCTCTCCTTCAGAAGTTAAGATCTTAAGTGTAATTTTTTATTAAATGTTCAAAACACGTCTTGTCAAGATTAGTTGAAATAGTTGATTTTTTTATTGGTGACCCTAAGTTTTTATGTTTTGTTAACTTTTAAATCGCTGATGCTTTCAGTAGGCATTTTCTGCATACTGTAATTTGGTATTTTAATTGTTGTATGGTGTCCTTGAGTGTTTTGAAAGGTGCCTTTAAATAAATGTTATTATTATCATGTCATCGTTAAGCATAACTATGTTATGGAAACTTGACAAGTTGAATAAGAATAGACACATCAGTTTGCATAAAATGTACCTTAAGATCTTTAAGAATATTCATTTTATCGTAATATTCTGAATTGGAAAAATATGCAATATAATGTTAACGTAGACTGTAATAATCTGTAGTTCCTGAATGAAAAAAAGTTTGATTGGGTATCAAGTTAAACAAAGAAAACATTATGAAGAGCTGATGGAATAGTGCTCTTTCCTAACTATATTACAATATATAAATTAAGTATAAATTAAATTATAACACAAGGGAAAAAAAGTAACAGTAACATGATTATTAACTTTTCCTATTACACCAACAGCTTTACTTATTTATCAATTAATTAATTAATTAATTAATAAATGTATTTCTTTGTTTTTCACATTTTTTGCAAACCCAGTCACTGTGCTTTATCTGAGTCAGATTCATACAGCAGTTTCATACATTTTACCTTTTATTATCTTTGTAGGAGGAGAAAAAAATCACAGATTACATTAGCTCAAGGTAGTTTCACATAATCGTGTTAAGTGTTTTAATCTATTTCTCTGTTTTCTCCCTTACAGTTTTTAGCATGAATCTTTATTGCATTTTGTCTGCATTTTATTGCCTGTCATCACAAACTGAGTTTGCTAACAGCTGAAACCATGAAACCCAGCTTGATACTGTACTGTCTCTGCATTCTGGCTCTGTTACCTTGTTAGCACCAGCTGCAGGTCAGGCCTCGCCCGCAGCTTCCATTGCTTTAACACCCTCCTCTTCTTTCCATCCACCCCAGTACAGTTCACATATATGCACATGTTACTGCCACCGGCCTGACGGCTATGCATTATGTAACCCAAACAGCCTGCTATCACAAGAGCCTGTCTCTGCTCTGGTTTCCAACAGCACGTCTGTGTGCGTTCAAGTTCGTGCTTGCACTATAGGGTCCTTTAGCCCCTGTTGTGACAACCGGCTTTTACTGCTCCAAAACTAAACCCCTCCTTTCCCCCATTAATACAAGCTGACCTGAACACAGTTGCTTTCATTCATGAATTCTGACACATTATATAAATATATAAACTGTATGTAGATGGGTAATGAGGCACAGAGGGATTTCCACATATGCCACAAGGATAGTCTTTGTTGTCAGTCATAGAAAGTTACATAATCTGCAGGTTGTTACACTTTGGTTACAAAAGTGTAACAAAGTGTTACAAAATATAACAAGTGTAGCATTTAAGAGGGCTTTCCATAATATAGAGCAGTTCAATCCAGATGTGTCCTATTATTTCTCTTGCATTTGAAATATATATTTACATCATTTTGCAAAAGTCTTGGGTTATACCTTATTTCTTTAAATTTTGCTTTTAAGGGAAAAAAGTGTTTTGTTCATTTCTAAGCTGATGTTAACAAATCGTTTTTGTTTGGATGTTGACAGCTTTGGCACCTCAGAGGAATGTTCAGTCATTTAACTCTGAACTATGGATCATTCAAGTATAAAAAGGCTCTTACACTCAAGGGACTAATAATCAACACCACAGATGGTTCAGCAAAGAACTGATTCTTAATCAGATCTTTAAGAACAAAGACACATTTTGTCATAATTTCCTTTGCTGAACCAAAATAAATAAATAAAATGCCATAGACACTTCAACTGGTATAATTTTTTTAGCAACATAGAGATAGATGATCAACAGAAGAATGATAGAATAAAACATCTTCCACTCACTTTACTCACCTATAAAACCAGCACATAAATAACTCAACCAAATCAGAAGATGCTGATGCTTCTTTTGCCTCCCCCTTCCACTTGTACGTCTCAAGAAGTTAGGCGAAGAGGCAACTGGAAAGACTGAACCGGAATTAAACTGCAAGTCCAGATGGTGTCAGCCCTAGAGTCTTGAAGGCCTGTGCAGAGCAAATTTGTCGGATTCTGCAGCACCTCTTCAACCTTAGCCTGTTCCAGAAGAAGGTTCCAGTGTTGTGGAAGACCTCCTGTCTTGTTCCGGTACCAAAGAAAACTCACCCATCAGTCCTCAATGACTATAGACCTGTTGCCCTGACATCCCACATCATGAAGGTCCTAGAGAGACTCCTGTTGGCCCACCTGAGTAAGCAAACAATGAACTATCAAGACCCCCTTCAGTTTGTTTAACACTGTGGAGTTGGGAGTTGAAGATGCCATCATACACCTGCTTCAACAAACCCACTGTCATCTGGACAAAGCCAGCAGCACTGTGAGGATCATGTTCTTTGATTTCTCCAGAAAAGGCAACTTTTCCTTGAGGAGCTAGGCAAGGCACTGGTGCATCCAAAGGAGACATGTGCCCAGGACCCTGGCTTCTCTAGACACAATGAGGAGTAAGTATTGAGAGTTTGCATTCAAAATAATAAATGTTAATGAAAACATTGTCTCACTTAGTTTTTTTTCCAAGATAAGCATTATTTATTACACCCAAGTCTTGAGTATAGTGGATTTTTAACATCAATTATAACATTATGACAAAAAGAGTAGTGTTTATTGTTAATTTGTGTTCTAGTAGAGACCAATTCCAATCATTAAACATGTTATCTCAATTGTTTGAAATTGAGATAAAGACAATTTATGTTAATGGTTCATTAAGTAAAAATTTATATTAAGACTTGTTTTTAAAACCCCAAATATGTCCCAGGTCAATTTGACCTGAGAGATACCAGTGGGTCCCAAAAGTGAATACCATACAAAGGTTAAAAGCAGGAAAAGCATCTTCCCGCAGGGCTTTTGGCAGCAGAATCTTCTAATAGATCTGGGAAGCAGGTTTTCAGACGGAGGCAACTGTGGAGCGCTGCATCAGGTAGCTACAGCTGGGAATGTACTGGATCAACTGGAGGAGTGTCAGAACATGTGATGTTTAAATCTGTTCAGTTCTCCAAAAAATTGGGTTTAACAGTTGCCATCATTCTGAGTGTTGGCTTGAAGCATTTTAATTAGTGTTAAAGTGAATCTAAGCCCAAATAGTTTGGACCCTAAAAGCCACTAAACTGTACCTTCAAAAGAGTTGGCATCAGCCCTTTAGTTGACACCAACCTACAGAAGCCAAGTTGAAGTCAAACTCACTAAAGGTCAGCTGTAAGATGCAATGGGAGGGTGGCACAAGTCTTATTTACAGGTAAGAGAAGATGTCTTAAAACAAACTGTTTAATAATCAATACAAACAACAAAACAATCAACTTATTTCCTTTAACAGATGCAGAAAATACCTTTGACCAATACATTAATTTCTCTTGATATACAAGTATCAAAAAGCAACATAGCAGCTGTCACCCGGGGGGAGGGGGGTTAACACAGAAAAATATAATCTGCAGAAAAATAGAGCCGTTTACATCTTTGTCAGGAAACTTGAAAGTGTACAATTAATTTTAAACTATTTGAAGGAATTCAGTAGCACACATTCGTCGAATATCTTAAATATTTTGATAGTAAAATAAACAGGAAAAACAATTAGTCGCACTCCCAGATCTTTCAATACCAGTAAACCTGACTGAAGTCCAAAGACCAGACAAAACATGGCGGTCTGGAAAAATCTCCTTTTGTCTGTCTGAATGAAACAGGTGTGGGTAAAAAACCAACCCAACATATGGGCAATTATAAACAGACATTAAGAATAGGGAGATTCAGGAGACCATCATGAGGAGCAAAGTGCACAATCTGAGGCCAGCTCTACAAAGTGGGTTTAACATACCCTGGTTCTTCTCTCAGAAATACGGCTTCAGTGCAGTTAGAAGTCCCATACAGCTGGTCATCAGCCTGCAAGTCAACCCAGGCTCTATGACTCTGGTTAGACGTGGATCCATGTTAAACAGATGGAGGCGAACGAGCAAATCTGCTCATCAATAACGCTGGGTTTTATTTCCACTGCCATTTTACACATCCTGTCAAATATTTCAGATTCATGTTAATATGAATATGGACATACAGATACAACAGGGTGTGGTTGGATGACTATCAAGTGCTGTGGCTTATAACCTGTAATGGATGAATAGTGAGGACGCATATCAGAGTTCAGAGGTTTTTAGTTCAAAAAATACATCAATGGATAAAAATGCACTATGAAATTGGCTGGTGACTGGAATGAACTGATTCCCATTGTGATTGTTCCTGACTGGTGAATGTCCAGTTTGAAACTCAAAAACATTTGGTGATTTATATTTCTTCTTGTCTGTGAATGCAACACACCAAGTTACTGAATGAATAACTTAGCCATTTTCTGGATCTGTCAGGCAAAAACTAAAGGTGTTGGGAGCTTTTTAAACATAAATTATATTTTCTATGACATCTCTGCTGTTCCCTAAGACTGTGAAAGAGAACAGAACTTCCAGCCGGTAATAAAAAGGTTGAATATAGTGCAGAAAGGTTGCTCACTTGTTTTGAGCTATCATGGAACAAGCTGGATCTGCCAATTTTGGGAACCTTTTGGAAATCTTAAACTTAAAAGGTCTACTTCATAATGTTAACTGTTCTAATGCTGATGTAAGATTATAAAGTCAGTTTGTTAACCTTCTGATTTTGTCTGAAATACCAAATCCCAAAATTACAGCCACTGTTATTACACAGAGATGGACTGTCACCTCTTCTTCCATGAATAATTCTAGGTAAAGGTTTAAAAATTATTCTGTTCCTTTGTCTTCTTATAACATAGTTCAAGAGAAACGTGACCCAGGTAAAGTCAGTCTCAGCAGGTCAAAGCTTTCCAAAAAGCAGAGACTGGAAATTAGCCCCAATATTCTGGCCAGTGAATCACTGATGAATAATGGGTTTCTGATCTGCAGCTTCTAACAGGAACAAAGTCAGTCAAAAATCCAAACAAACTTTGGAAACTGGAAAACACAAAATAAGGCCTCAAGAGATAAAACAAGAGTCTTGCATCCGACCATCAGATTTTGGTTTAATAGTGCAGCAGCCTGTCAGCTTTGTTCTTTACCCACCCACACACACACACACACACACACACACACACACACACACACACACACACACACACACACACACACACACACACACACACACACACACACACACACACACACACACACACACAGCCCCTGAGGGAAGTTAAGTGCCATACTGCTGCAAAACTGTAATCCCTGGTAACAAAACTACAGCCTACTCCTTTCACATTCTGCATAGAGAACTTCAAAAGTGCTTTTCAATGACCCTCTGCAGTTTTCCTTTCACTTTGGAATAAAGAGAGCACACTGCAGCTGATCCCAACTCAGTATTTTGTTGACCTTAATAATACCAACTAATGAGAAAACAGTGAGGCGCTAGGTTAGACACGTTGCACACTTTCAGGTCACACACTGGTACCTTCCATGGTTCAGGAAAGTCTAATCTATTAAGATTCCACCTAAATGACATCGTAGCCTAAGCAGGATCTGTTTTGGTCCTTGGGTTTAACAGCCAAGTTTCTGTAGGAAAACTAAACCAGCAGCAACAGGAGCAAGAGGACAGACTCAGCTCTGCTAAAGGGTGGCAAGAATCCTGAGGAAGGAGATGAGGACGACACAAAATGATTGTCCCACACCAAAAACAAACGCTTCAAAGGACATCATTGTCTTCCCTGCTGCTTTGTACACCCCGGCTATGGCCGCACCTAAAGAAGAGAAGAACAGATTAATGGCTGTTTATTAGCCTGCCAAGATAAAAATGTGGAGCAGATGATGATAGGGTGGATAAATAGACTGTAGAAATGAGTCCATGTTCTGTAACATGTATACAGAAGAATTAAACAAAATACTACTTCATATGGAAAGCTTACTGGTGAGAACTCCCCCACAAACTGGTCCCAGAATGCCCATGAGGAGGATGGCGATGGGCATGAATCTGGCGATCTTATGCTGCCGTAGTGTGGCGAGGGAGATCAAGGCTGCAGGCAGGTGGAAGATGAGCGAGGACACCGCCGTCCACAGAAACACACCATACCACATCTCTAAATAAACAAACAACATGCGCTCACCTATCTCAAACAGCAGTTAGGATACAAACTCAAATCTAGTAGTATGCGACATCTCATACTACTAGATACAGGGGTTGGATAATGAACAGGTCACTCATGCCAATGCCAAACGTTGGTTTCAATAGTGCAAGGAGCGCAAATCTTGGGCTGTGGACAATGTGAAACATGTATTGTTCTCTGATGAGTCCACCTTTACTGTTTTCCCCACATCCGGGAGAGTTACGGTGTGGAGAAGCCC
>JAHUTJ010002161.1:0-14268 GCA_036250325.1 Characodon lateralis
TGGCAACTCAAGAAGTTCAACCTTCCACAGGAGCTGTTGGTCATCTTCTACACTGCCATCATTCAGTCTGTCCTGTCTTCATCCATCTCAGTGTGGTTTGGCTTATCCACAAAACAGGCCAGGTCCAGACTGCAATGAATAATCAGGTCTGCAAAGAGAATAATCAGAGCTGACCTTCCCTCCATCCAGGACTTATACAGGTCTAGGTTAAGGAAAAGAGCTGCTAAAACCTATGCAGACCCCACACACCCTGATGAACATTTAACAGAGTACCAAACAACTGCATACTGAAGTTGCAAATGCACCTTTGTATATATGTATATTTAAGGACATAAAGATATATGCATAAATATATTTAAAATATATTTAAAAACCCAGAGAGCAAAGTGTACCAGAGTCAAATTACTTGTTTGTATGTACGAACATGGCAATAAAGCTGATTCTGATTCTGATCTCTAGTGATCTTGGTGTTCCTTTGTCCACTGTGCACAACATAATCACGAACTTTCAAACCCATGGCACTGTAGCCAATCACCTTGGATGTGGACAGAAAATAAAAATTGTTCGAAGACTGCAATGCAGGATAGTCCAGACGGTGGATTAGTAGCCCCAATCAAGTTCCAAAGCAATTCAACATTGACCTTTGAATAAAATGAAACGCTATAGCAGGACGCCCAGGGCGACCAACTGCTGACACAGAGACATAAAAAATATAGACTGCAGTTTGCCAAAATATATGTAAGTAAGCCAAAATACTTCTGGGAAAATGTCTTGTGGACAGATTAGACCATAGAGCTTTTCATTCTACTGTTTACCGATAACATATTAAAGGGTACAAAGAAAATAACACAGTACCTACAGTCAAGTATGGTGGAGGTTTAAAGATGTTTTGTGGTTCTTTGCTCCCTTGACTGTGTGTGAGCATTAAATCTGAAGATTACCAATGGAGTTTCAGTTACAATGTAAGGCCCAGTGTCAGAATGTTTTGTTTACATCCTAGGTCATGCATATTCCAGCGGGAATACAATGATCCCAAACATACTTCAAAAAGCACCCAGAAATGGATAGAAACGAAGTGCTGGAGAGTTCTGAAATTTCCAGCAGTAAGTCTGGATCTAAGTCTCACCGAACATCTTTGGAGAGATCCTAAAACTGCTATTCAAATATTAGGAACCTGGAGAAGTTTGCAAAGGAAGAGTGGTACAAAATTCAACTTGAGAGGTGTAAGAAGGTTGTTGATGATATAGGAAGCAATTGATTTCAGTTCTTTTTTTTCAAGGGATGTGCAAAAAATACTAAGTAGAGGGTGCAAAAAGTTTTGTCTGGCTCCTTTGAGTTTTACATGAGACTTTGGCATTTGCTTTTTGGCATTGTTCCACAACACACAAAGCAAATACAAAACCTGTGTAATTGCAAAACATTTTTTCTGGGAAATAGGCTTTATTTTCTTGAAAACATTCTGGGGCACCAACAATTTCATCAATTGTTTGCACATTGTTCATGTGTTCGATACTTGTTCCCAGTGTAATTCCAATTTATTACCCATAAATTCCTTTGTGGGCTAATTTGCTTTGATTTCTTTGTATGTGTGGATTACTTCAGTTCTTTCCAACATCTAGTGTATATTTAATGTAAACATGCCCCATTATAAATAATAAAAAAAATACATTCAGCAGGTGTCATGAGCAGACGTATATTGGGCCTAGCATAATTGCAATCCAATTCTCATTAGATCAACCATGTGCAAGTGCCACAGGGTAACCTTGACTAGCTTACATTTATCACAAGGAAGCATCAAACCCTCCATGAAGCGAGGAGAACATTTTCTAGAACTGAAATGTGTCCTTCTGTCAATCTGAGTAGACGTGACTGTTTTATTAGAAGGACAGTACATTTTGATAGACAGTCATGACGGCGGCAATAGCGACAGGGAATATTTGTACTTTCTAAATGAAGGAGATACTCTGTGAAGAGGCTTACCTTGTCTCCTCATTACAGTGTGTCGGAACATATTCCAAAGCGGGACAGATTACAACAAAGAATGGGTGAAGTGCAGAGAAATATTGGCAGACCTGCCCAAACTGAAGTTTTACTTAGCAAGTTTAAAGAATTTTAGTAATAATGTATTTAAAGTATTTCAAATATATTTAGGTGCATCAAGTGAGTAATTTGATAAATGGGAGTCATGGCTGGTGTAAGGGGGTGAAAGGGAGTCCCTCACGGCAAAAGGCCTTTGTTTAATTCGAGCAAAGGTTCACGTAGACAATTTATGCGGGGATCCAGCCATCTGGTGAATGTTTGAGGTCCATTGTCTCCCTGTGCACTGTCCTGTCTCTGACTGACCTCAAAATCCCTGAGCCCACTCCGGAGTGGGAACAGGAGAGAAGAGTCTAACTGTATACCACAAGGAATAAGTATGTGAAGAGAAACAAATGAGGTCTGGCTAAATAGACAGGAGGAGACGTCAGGTCAAAGTGGAATCTCCTGGAAAAAAAGTGCAGTGACTGAAGAGAAGACAAAGTGAGAGATGACAATAGAAGGCTTGGAAAAACACACAGCCTGAAAGCAACTAAAGGTCTGTGAACAAGACATAAATTGAAAAGAAAAACAGGAAGAGGAGAGAATAATATGAGTAGGTCTATGTGTCCCTCCTTAGGGAATAAGAACAGTCTTGTTTGTGGTAGGTATGTCTTTTATGTGTGAACAAAATCTCTTGATTCCTCTTGCATCATTAGAGACTGTATGTCCTTGCAGTGAAAGCAGTGCATCTGTGCCTGGGGTCATTATAAACACCCTCTAGGCCTTGAATTCAAAGATTTTTTGTTCGGGTCATGCTCTATCACAACTGCTCTCCACCCTGACCCCCATTCACCCTATTGAGAACCATGGAAACAAGAAGTCTTTCACCCTCTTCTTGTTGTCTAGCCTTTCTCTGTCTCTTGCTTTTACTGCTTCTTTTTGTCACTACCACATTGTGTCTGACTGCCGTAAGACTAATAGGAACAGGAAGAGTCAGATGCCTACTTAATTGGGCTTCAAGGTGACTTAGTCGATGTTAGTGAGTGTGTATTTTGTTGTGTAATGGGGAATACACATGGATGCCTCCCTGCAAATGAAGTAAACTCAGTGAAACAGAAGTAGACAAGGCTAAATGGGCTGGAATTAGCTCTAATAGGTTGCGGGGTCTTTGCTGGTCCTATCCTGTCAGATCCTTTGCAGTCTGATGAGATGTACAAAGAAGTAATAAAAACCTCATTGGAGGAGAAATTGTTAAATAAAAAGTTTTACCGTACATAGTCAAACTTTAAAGGTAAGAATAATTGCAAAGTGCAGTAGGGATTTGATGTCTGCTTGTGCTTTTTGGATTTGAAAGCATTATTTAATTTTTGTGGGATTTGATATTTATGATTATATTCATGTGGAGAAAAAAAACAGCTATTAGATGTTTATGACTATGAACCCTATAGAAGTGTACAAAATGATTTAAACAGTTTTATTGTAAGGGTTAAAAATGTCATTTAAAAAATGCAGACAGAACGTATATTTTATGCGTGTGTGTGTGTGTGTGTGTGTGTGTGTGTGTGTGTGCCACATGATAGCAGACATTAGACATGGGTAAGGTATTCATGATGAAATGGCACTTAGTTCAGGGATTAGAACTTGTTCAATGGGCTGTGAATCTCCTACTGCCACTGTCAGCCTGCAGAATGTTAAATAAAGTTATTTGAATATTTGTTTTATTAATGTGCCCACATGTCAAAAACCCGCTGGAGTTTAATAGTAAGAAAAAAACATATAACAGAAGATTAATATTGCTTTGTGGGTCTATAGGACTGCGATGATGAGAAATTATGTAAATACACAACTATATAAATACATAACCATGGATATTACATTGGATTTATAGACTATGGAAGAATGCAGTGGTAGGCTGAAGGAAATTTAAATGACAAAGTTGTGAGATGACATCACAGAGTATATATCTTCAACACGTATATAATTAAAATTTATTTTAAATAATCCTTCTTTTTCTGTGGGTCTGAATGGAATACAAAACCTGCTCTCATTCTAGATACCCTAATCAATTGGAGAGTTATCTCTAATTCAATTTTCTTATCTAAAATTATTAAGAGAAAACTTGCTAATCAATTGTGGGAGCATTTAGACCGTAATAATCTGAAAAATTGCAGTCAGGTTTTAAAACTCATCATAGCACAGAAATGGAATTTGTTATAGTCACTAATTATTCTCATGGGCCAAAAAGTGGGTGTGTGTCCATCCTGGTAGGACTCAGTGCTGAATTTAACACAGTTGATCACAATATTCTTTTACAGAGGTTTCAAGCTGTTGTGGGTTCATGGAAACAGCACCAGGCTGGTTCATATCATATTTGACTGACAGATTCCAGTTTTTTTCATATTCCTTGTGCAACAGAGTTATTTATGGAGTAACACATGATTTAATACTTGGCCATTTCTCTTTACTGTATACATATGCTTATAGTCATCCTTCTTTCCAAAACCTAAGAGCATACATTTTTAATTTAAGAGCAATAGTCCTCATTTTCCCTCCCAAATATTGACCAACGCCTCCTTGAACCACCACCTTAACGTGGTGGAGGGGTTTGAGTGCTCAAATGATCCTAGAGGCTATGTTGTCTGGGACTTAAATGCCCCTGGTAGAGTCTCCCATGGCCAACAGGCTCTGGGTGATGGGTCAGACAAAGAGCGGTTCAAGACACCTTCATGAGGACCACACAATCGAGGCACGTGATGTGGCCCGGTACGGCGGAGCCAGGGTCCCACCCTGGAGCCAGGCCTTGGGGCCGGGACTCGTCGGAGAGTGCCTGGTGGCCAGCTTGCTCCTCAAGGAACCCGGCCATGCCAAGCACAAATGAGAGAAGTGAGGCCATCCCCCAGTGGGCCCACCACCTGCAGGGGAACCATGCAGGTGGTAAGAGAGAGCTGAGCCGAAAAGCGAAGCTCTCGATTTACTGGTCGGTCTACGTTCCTACCCTCACCTATGGCCATGAACCTTAGGTCATGATCAAAAGAACGAGATACCGGATACAAGCAGCTGAAATGAGCTTCCTCCATAGGGTGGCCGGGCACTCCCTTAGAGATAGGGTGAGGAGCTCAGCCATCCAGGAGGAGCTCGGAGTAGAGCCGCTGCTCCTCCACATAGAGAGGAGCCAGTTCAGGTGGCTCAGGCATCTATACCGGATGCCTCCTGGACGCCTTCCTCAGGAGATGTTCCAGGCACGTCCCACCGGGAGTAGGCCCAGGAGACAGCCCAGAACATACTGGAGGGACTTTTTCTCTCGGCTGGCCAGCGAATGTCTTGGGCTCCCACCAGAGGAGCTGGAGGACGTGTCTGACAAGAGGGATGTCTGAGTGTCTCTACTGAGTCTGCTGGCCCCCACAACCCAGTCCAGGATGAAGCGGAAGACGACGGGTACAAGTATGAATGCGAGTACAAGTATATTGAGCTGGTCTTGCTCAAAACACTGATCTCACACACATAAAAAAATACTTGCTTGTAAAAATGCCCTGCTCCCCCTTACAAGCATCTTGGCTCACATTAATGCCAATTGCACAAATATCTTCTGCTCATGTTTAAATCCTTGCGCCTCAACTTTCTCAGAGGGGATAAAACTTATACTCTCATTTGTGTGTTCTCTATTCACAGGTTTTTGTTGCTCTCTAACAAAGTGGTAACTGCCTGGTATCAGCTTTAACATGAAAGACAATGTGACTTTGACATTACTGCCTTCTTTGTAGTTGTTGTCTTCAAATAGTACGATCAAGATAGATTTGTGTAGTTCGTGAGAGAGTGAGAGTGCAGAGCTGAAAGCTTTATCTATGATCAGAGGAGGTTTGACCAAGAATAAGAGGATTCAAATAGACTAGACTGAATTTAATGTAATTCTTAACTGCCATGTGCTTTGCTATGTTATTCTTAAGTTATAAACACAGGAACAGAAAACATTAAGGTTTAAGAATGAGAAACAATTTGAAAAACTTGGCAAATCCTTTTCCTGGTAAAAAAAAAAAAAAAATGCGTCTCTGCCAACACGATACACCCAATTCAATGGCGTTGATTATCTGAACTAGTTTGACTCACATTTTGCTGAAGCTTGTTTAAATAACTTAACCTATCTACTTAAACTCAGTGGTTCAAGCAGAAAAAAAGTCTAAAACATACAAGGCAGGTGCCTAGATAGGCAGACCTCATAAACACTGCAGTAGAGAGCCATGTAATAGACTTCCATCTATATATACTGCGGTCAGGCATTTATGGAGGAAATTCAGTCCCCCACAGACAGAAAGCGTTAACACTACATTAAATAATATGGAGGCCAAAGCTTTGAATTACTTCCTTGAATCAAGTAGGCTTGCTTAGGGTTAAGAAATTTGTCTCAGATAATGTCACCAATGAGATGTTACACGTCAGAATAATTACCCTGACTATGAATTTCGATCACTGATTTGAGAAAGCAAAGCTCATTAAAATGATCAATGATTGCATGAGCAGATCATGTTAAGTAAACATATTGAAGGCGATTCTATCAATCACTCAGCCAGACCCCACAACAGCAGATACAAGAAGCTTCACTAAAACCCATCACCATCAGCAACTCTGAAGTGCTTGACTTCAGCAGGACACATGCTCTCAAGGCACTCAAGGCAACTCAAGGTAATGTGGAGAAGGTGGCAGGGTGCTGTTTTGAGTGTCTCTGCTCGATTTAACTGAGAAGTAATAAAATATTTAGCAGATTGCTTACATAGCTGAAGGGTGTAGAGAGCAGGAGAAAGGCAGAAGCGGAAAAGATGAGGGCACACCCAAATGGCTTGTGTGGGAGCTGGGGAGCTAGTAATGAGAGTGGCATGCTGGTATCATTGTTGCATAGCACAACATCGCTACATGGCCTCTTTGCCTAGCTGACAGCAGGTACCACAAATACACATCACACTAAATGTCACTAATTAATACATGAAAAAAGTGCAATCAGGTACCAACATGTGCTGGTACCTGATTACATTTGCCTTTCTCCATTTTAAGTACAGATTTTATAAGATACTGCATCTTATTCAGGCATTAAATGTTTATCTCTTAGAAAGTTTCTGTCATTGGACATTTCAATGCAGTTATTTTACCATTAGCTGGCCACCCAAAACTTTATGTTGTTTCAGCACCTCAAGGTTATTTTCACACACTCAACAATAATAGGGCTTGTTACCATAGAAAACATGACTTCCAGATTGAACTGTTGGTCAAGACAGGCAAACTTAAAGGTTAAAACGCTGTAAAATGTTTGTCATAAGTCAAAACAGAAGCAATAACTTTTCTATTTTGATTTCCAGCTGAGCTATTTAGAACTATAAAGTCTTATTGTTTTCAAGGCAATATCCAACACTGATAGCTAGTTCTGTCAAGTGTACATGTTTTACTTGAAATGAATTACATTTCTATTTGTACTGAGATTTCTTCCATTATAATAAAAAAACAGACAAAATGTTGAGTTGGTGATATTGAACTGAGCATGTAAGTGATGGATGGATGGATGGATGGATGGATGGATGGATGGATGGATGGATGGATGGATGGATGGATGGATGGATGGATGGATGGATGGATGGATGGATGGATGTTCTTTTTTTATTTATACAAAATAGTAACAGATAAAGCATTCCACAAACATATACCGATGGACTGCTGTCCCTCAGTACCCAGTTTGCTCAAGAAATTTTGGAATATATTTTTACTTAATTTAATAATGGATTACAAGATCATAAACATACTACATCGTGTAAGACGGGGGGTATTGCTGCTACTGGTGGGGTTTACTTAGTGCAGATGAGACTGAAACATATTTCATGCAAATCTCCAGAGAGCGAGATGGTTATAAGTGACAAGACAAAGCACTCTTTCTTATTTTAGATATTTATACTTTCTTTGCACGTTTGCTATTTGCTAGTTAAATTGTTTCTATTAAGATTTTAGTCAACTTTGAATAAAATTATATATTTTGTAATAACCTCATCTCCACATGCTGTTTGTTAATAGAAAAAACAAAGAGATTTTCGAGCTCTAAATCTACTGGAGCCCCCCTATTTGTACATACACGTTTGTATTATACAGTAGATGGTCCAAATTAACAAGAACCACAATAATCTCTTTTGACAAATAAAACGTAAACAATTTACTGTTTTTATGTAAAATGCTTAGGAAAATGCGGGTGAAAAGGAAAAAGTGAAAAAAGATATGGTCAATAATAAATGCTTTTACAGGGCAAAAGGTAATACTCTATTGCACTCCCACATTTTATTTTTTATACGAAAATTCTGATCTAAACAACTACATTTTGGTATTACACAAACCTTAACCTCTATATAAAGAGTCTTCGGTAAGTCGGTATTAGGGGTTGGTTTGCTTAGGAAACAAAGTAATTCTGGAAGGATACAGTGGACACAGTCACACACCATGTGCTTTGTAGATATGTGGCATTCTTATATCTGTTTATTGATCAGAGCAGATGGGCGTCAATCAATCTTATCTGGGCTCCACATACTCTCCAACTAGCCTCCTGAGGCACACCAACCCAATAATGCACCACGCTGAGAGCCCCAAGCCACCAATATTATCACCAGACACCTTGAGCAAATTTTCTGTTCGTATGTGTGTTCGTGAGTGTGTTGAAATAACAAGGTGCACAGTCTAGAGGTGCAATGGAGGACACATACCCACCAAGTGACAACTTGAACCAAAAACCCACATTAATCTTCACTTGTGGTTCAAGTAATTATCTATTCCTTAGAACTCCGTTTTCACACATTATGCTGAGGCAGAGTCATAGCTCTTACCATCTGTGAAGTAGGTTACACAAAAGGCTGGCATTTGCTAGAGATTAGGAGGTGACGCTAATTTGATATTTAGTACACTGGGGGTAGATATACTAAAGGGAAAAAGTACAGCACATCATGCTCAACAAAACATGTGACATAATCAACTCAGCCTTTCCAGTGATATGGAAAACCTGTGATCTAAGGTACACCCATGCAAGTGTAGAAAGAAAAGATATGCCAGTTTTTTATACATAATTAAGAGGCTGTACCAAGTAAGCCAAAGCAATACACTTACAAGCAATGCCTTGCAAATGTATTTATAGTCTTCTAACTTCTTTCATTTTGTCACATTACAACTATAAACATTAGTGTTACTTGTTAGGATAGACCAATACAAAGAGAGCATATCTGTGAAGTGGAAGTCAAAGACTACATGGTTTTCACATTTTGTACTTATTTTCAACATATGAAATTCTGAAAAGTGTGGCATGCATTTGAATTTACACAAATATCATCTGGCCTGTGAATCTGCTTCCACATGTTTGCTATGTCCCCTACATGGCTTGTAGCAAACAACAAACAGGTGGCTTTCTTCTAGCCACCCTTGAATAAACACCAGATTTGCAGAGTGCTTGTCCTGTTAATAGTCCTGTTAAAAGATTCTCCCACCTGAGGTGTGGATCTTTGGCTTTCTTGTCGCTCTTTTACAAAAGCCAGCTTTGCCATACTGTTTCCCATTTTGGATAATAGATTAAACAGCTTTATGCTTTCCTCAACTTTATCCCGACCTGTCTAACGTGTTTCTTGGTCTTCGTGATGCTTTCTGTTCATAAATGCTCTCTAGCAAACCTCTGATGCCTTTACAAAAGAGGTGTATTGATGCTGAGGATAAATTACACACAGGTGGACTATATTTACCAATTACTACAAATGGCTGCACTGGATTTATGAAGGGGTATAAAAGTAAAGAGGGCAAAATACTAATGAAAGTTACACTTTTCAGAGTTATTTTATGTATAAATATTTTGGAAATCATGTGGCTAAAAACACAATGAAAGTAGTGGCATTAACATGACAAAACATGAAAAAGTTTAAGAGGTATAAATACTTTTGCAAGGCACTGCAGCAACTAAAGCATTTTAAAATGAAGGAATGTATTTTCTTCTTACCACGACAAACGTTGCCATTGTCAGGTTCAAAGCCGGCCTTGCATGTGCAGCTACCAATGGGAACCATCCACTCTCCATCTCCATTACAGTAGAGCTTTATCGGGACATCTACTTCTTCTGAGTTTGGGATGCAGATTCCTCTGGCAATGACCAGGGAGGTGCTTTCTGCCCCTGTCATGGTCTCTGGAAAGATTGCAAAGTTTTGGACCACACTCGGGCACTTCTTAAAAAACACCTTGACGGACAGCAGAGACATGCAGGCGCCGTAGTCTTGAAAAGCTAAGTAGAAGCCGTTTTTAGAAAGCGGGCCAAAGCTGCGCACTTCTGTGTTGACCTTCATTAGGCGCCCGCCAAAGTCCACCTGAGAGAAACTTTCATCTGCAGCAATAGTGTCCACCTTGAGGTAGGGGGCCTCCATCCAGAAGGCTGTTCCTTTGGTGGCAATGACAGAATCCGTTTCATAGTAGTAGAGATTAAACGTCTCTTTGCAGGAGCCAGGGACATTTGGAATGGAGCTGCAGTCACGTACAGTGAATCTTATCTCCACATAGATGCGCTGCGCACTACGGCGATCAATAAAGGTGGTGAGGAGCCAGTTGTTTTGGCTGGGCTCGAATACATTGCAGACTTGGTAGGTCCTGATAGTGTTGAGGTTTTCATCATAGCCACTCACCTCCTCCCACTACAGAAAGAGAAAGAGAATTGTACGTGGTGGGTTAGCAATTATCTTTGATCGAGCTGTGATGCTTTTTTTTTCTTTAATTTTTCTGTTTGTATTGGCAGAGCTGCAGAGAACTTGTGCACATATCACAACCTTCCCCTAAGGAGTTTTCTTACTAGATTAACAAAAATGCATGGGCCAACTGAGTGATGAGGCTTATTCATCTTTTGAGGATGCACAAATGTCCCCTTTTCTTGGAATAATGAACAACTGCTGTAAATAAATAATAAATAAATAACTGCTTAAGTGTGGCTACAGCAAAATGTCACTGTCAAGTTCTCTAAATGTGCTCATAGCTATAGTATATGTACTCCCACTGCATCAGCAATAACTGAGTAATTACCGTGGTTGCACTGCTATGTGCCATCTATGCTAAGTGATGCTGGGCACTGAGTTAATGCATTAAAACTACAGTGTGTAACAAATTTTAGATTATGCACTGGTGAATTACAATTAGACAGAGACAGTCTACATGGCAGCCAAGAGCCCATCTGATGGAGAGGCACTTGTGTGCAGACAGAGCTGAGATACACTGTAGGCCATTTCTTGCAGGTGTGACCCAGAAAGTGTGTTGGATGCGCATCAGAAGGCCCTTAGGTGGTTAACTCAGTGCACCAAATTGTGATGAAAATATGCCATTAACATTTGGCTGGAATCATTGAAAACTGGGAGGAGAAATCGCAAACACAAAGAAGCTTTTCATCCACAACTTGCATTCAGAAAACGTTCTAATACTGGTACGAACGTTAGTCATGATAAACTTGTTCAAAACAGAGATTTATGGTTGGATTTCTAAAATTGTTTTTAATGTATAAGATAAAAACAAGAAATGAGCATACTTGATGACTTAAAGAAATTGTTTGGATTTTTTTGGATGGAGGGAACCTCTTTTAGTTGGTTTTAGCAATTTAAAACAACACAAACACTGAAAGTGTTTGTATCCATAGGGTACAGTGTTGTGTTTGCAAATATTAAACATCCACATCTTCACAACAAACTGTTTTCCAGGTCTCATAGGCATTTGAAAACTTTTCTGGCAAAAAGAAGACTCACAAGAGACCTTGAAAAGAACCAAAATGAACTATCTTCCATGTCGTTGTGTGTCACATCAAATTCCATAAGCATTGCTTATACACAGTATTCTCACATAGTAATATGGATGTTGTTCAGTTGTGAAAACAACAAATTTAGCAACATTCTCTTTCAAAAGTATGAATTTATTCACTAATTAAATCAACTACTAACACCACAGCCCACATTTTTCATTCCAGCTATTTTAATTGCTATAATCGGCTTAAATAGGGCACCCTTTCTGCCTCTTTGTTGACCAATGTTAACAAAACCTTTGCCATTTTGTCGTGGATTTCTCTGCTAAACAATATCTGCAGAAATTGTTAAGCTGTAACAACTTTGGAGATGTTTCTGTGCTGTTCTGGGTCTGTCATGACTGATCCGTCAAAAAAACCACAAGACCTTGATAAGCATTGGAACAAACAATCTTCAATGTCTTTACACAAGGGACAGCCTATCACAAAAAAATCAAAACCTTTCTCTACCCTTGAAAGGCTAAGATTTGTAAAGACTGAGCAGTTGCGGATCACAGGACAATACAGCCAGCCGGAAATGTACTTTCACAGAAGTTGTTTGGCAAAGTAAAGTAGAATGTCCCCTTTGGAAGGTTTATGCATTGAAAGTGGCAGCCTATCACAAAAAATCCAAAGCTTTTCCCCACTTTTGGTGATTACACATTTATACAGTAGAGTGATGAATAATAGCTTATTAGTCTGCCTCAGCACACATTCTTTTGTGTGACAAAATGAACATTCGTCTAAGAAAACAGCAGCACATTTAACAGTGATCTCTTGTGGTAGTTTAGACTACCAATAGTTCAATATCTACTAACATCCTACTGGTAAGAGCATTTTCAGTTTGAGTTGGTTTAAATAGCTAAAATCAGTTTAAACATGGATCCTGACCTAACTATCTGCCGTCTACCCCTCTGATGATTTCATCACTAACTCTTGTTGGGACCTACAGCCATGGGCTTCAACATTAAACTCCGGTACGGACATTTCCGGAACTTTCAAAATAAATTGCATTTAACAAGACTTTCAGCACAACTTCAGAAGGGGGAAAGGGGGGTAACAGAGGACTTCCCATGATGCCACTGCCCGCATAAGACCCCCACCTTCCCACAAGTCTTTCTCTTTCCACACGGCCTTTGAGACGGACCGGTCAGGAGAGGCCCCGCGCGCTGATGTCTTTTGCTGGCAAAAAGACATCAATTCAACTGGATCCAAGGAAGCCATACGATCATCGATCATATGCAAAGTTAAGTAGAATG
Organism: Characodon lateralis; assembly: GCA_036250325.1. NCBI lineage: Eukaryota > Metazoa > Chordata > Actinopteri > Cyprinodontiformes > Goodeidae > Characodon > Characodon lateralis. The sequence continues at coordinate 13,081 of JAHUTJ010002161.1, forward strand.
AAATACTGTCTGTGTATCCGGTATTTTCATTCATGAACGGGGAAATTAAGGTATAATAGTTGCTTACCTTTTTTCTCCGAAGCCCCCGCAGAAACAAAACTGTGTCGCAGAGAAATCCCCGGCAGAGAAGCTGTTTCTACAAGCCGAGTCTGAAGGAAGGACAACGGCCTGCATCACCGTGTCTACGGTAACAAACAGCTGGTTGACGGACAGAAGAGCCGTCTTTCAAGCTACAGGTCCGGAGATCAGGTTAGCTGAAAGCTAACCGCTTGTTGACTGTGGACGTTTATTCAAACTTCGTCGCTTGGACAACATTCCTCACCAAAATTCATGAGGTTAAGTGTTTGGGCAGAATAATATAGAGACAGATTTAGGATGAAATGATCTAAACGTTTTTCATTCTATGAAGTTTTGTTTTGTGAAACTCGGCTATCTTATTGCTAGCATGCTATTTGTAGCATGCTATCTGTCGCACACGTGCCGGTTGTTTTCTTTGTATGTTTTAAAGTTAAGACAAACTTTATTTAAAGGGTGATTTTAAACAGAACATTGCTCATAACGCGCCGTCCGCGCTGATGCATTTTAAACCTTTTATTAACCCTGGTATTTTAAAGGTATGTGTTGATTCTGGTGCTAAGCTATCCGCTTCTTTGTTAGCTTAATGGCTAACGGGTAGAGAACATGTGGTTGCTACTAGAGACTATTCAACAGAAAGGTTGTTGGTTTCAAGCTAGTGAATAATAGTCCCTGAACATCATTTACTAGATTTGATAACTAAGTAAACACCATTAAGCCCCATTTCTCCTGAAAGATTTGGCTCCTTTCCAAAATACTCCCTTAATAATATTTCTTCAAATATTATTTCAATAACTTAAGGTAGCTAATTAGACACCGTTGAGAATTAGTCATCCAGAAGGTTGGTTTTATTCAGCAGATCATTATCTAAAACATTATTTTATTAAAATAATATTTTTTTTGATCCTGCATTGTGAAGGGTTGTCTAAATGTTGCTGATTATTGCCTAAGTTAGTTCCAAGACTAACTTAACTTCATTTCCAGATTATTCAAAATAATCTTTGGTTCTCAAACATAAACATTGCATGGTAATGTTGCATCACTCTTCTTGGTCATGATTTCCAATCATCTTTAATCAACTTGTTTATATTGTACATAGTCCATTAGTCTTCG
>JAHUTJ010002162.1:0-14263 GCA_036250325.1 Characodon lateralis
GTTAGCAAAATAGGTCGTGAGGACCAGCACAATGTCCTCACTTTGGTACAAACGGTCCTCAATTTGATGGTGAAATCAGGAAAATGGTTCTCACTGTGATGCCAAGACAGGAACACACACACACACACACACACACACCTAGAGGCAATTTAGACTAGTTAGATGGTTTCAAGTGTAACCATCCACATTCACATAACCAGAAAAATTAAAGTTACCTTTTTGTAATGGCCAGAAAATATGTAAAGCTGTAGCCAAACTGATATAGCACCGGGCCTACTAATGGACTTCACAGTAGAATTAAACAGATTCATGAAGAAGCAAAATGAATGGAAAAACACCTCTATTAAAATTCAGACTACATATGTGATCTTGGAAAGAAGGTTAGCTGTTTTTGCTCCCTCAGCTCAGAATGTTCGTTGTCTTCCCGTTTAGTCTTTACTGTTTTTCTTCACCAAATCTTTAGAACCTCTAAACAAACCTCTGTGTCCACGCATGTGCACAACAGCATGTTGGGATTTTGGTTATTTATTAAATTATTCTTTTTTTATTTATGTTTATAGTATTTACAATGTACAACAAATGTAAATTTTATTTTCCTCTTCAGCACAGCATTGGCTGTGTTCTTCTAACCCTTGTAAAATAAAGACAGTACAGCTTGCACTTGTGATGTCAGGTTGCTTCGGATTTATTAGTGAGTAAAACTACTGACATTAGCTACCTAGATTCAACCCACGTTTGCTAACGTCTTGCAAACCCTAATGTGGGCTAATACCCCATTAGCTTGTAATAGCAAACATTAGCCTTTGGTACAACCTTTAATGAAGATTCGGGTATGAGCAGATAGCAACATTGCTATAGCTGTATGTGGTAAATGTAAATATGCAACTATGCCGCATGAGATTTTTAAGTTTGATAACTTTGGGTCAAAATACCACGTTACTGTGTTTACAAAAAAATTTCAATCGACTCTACTGGCTTTTATTCAATGTAGAAAATCAGCAGTTATGTCAAATACTGCAAAAATATGGCAACATATCAATTATTGTTCATAGAATCTATTTATTTCAATTTCAATACGTAGCCTCAAGCTAAAATGTCTAAAAAACAAGCTAAATTTAATAGTTTTGAATAAACTTGCTTATGGCACAGAATATTAGCTAAGTAGGTTTATATAGTGGCCTGGAGGGGCAAACCAACATTACAATATCTGAAACACTTCTACAAGTCCTGAAACAAATTTACATTTTAGAAAACACTTTTACAAGTCACGAAACAAATGTACTTTTCAGAAAACACATTTCAATTTCAGAAAACAAATTAGCATTTGAGAAAACAAATTTACATTTGAGAAAACAAATTTACAAGTCCCGAAACACATTTACAAATAACAAAATCTTAACGAAAAGAAATGTACCAACTCCGACGCTGACCCGGAAATGATCACCCAAGATAGACAGCAATCGAGTGCCGTTTGCCCCGTTTTCGGACCTACCCCTTAAGTTGTTTAGATACTGGACTACAATAGGTGTGACCGTTGCATATAGTTATCCTTAAAACATATTTCAAGTGCTAAGAGATCACAAATGATCAGACATTAAAACATGAGATCATAAATATATATTTGGCAACTTCGTAAAAGATGGAAATGTGTAAAATTCTCTGGCTTTAATTTTCAAATTCCGCATCAGATCGTGATGAAATTCGATGAGTGGAATCTGGAACTGTTCTCTTTTCAGCCTGAAATGAGAGTAATCACTGGAAACAATCCGTTTTCTTGCTACAAACACAGTAATGTCTTAAATGTCTTATTTTTAAGGGCTTCAATTTTGAAATTTCACATCAGATGTGGGTGAAATTTGATGGGTGACACCTGGATGTGTTCTGTCAACGTGAAGTGAGACTGGTCACTGGAAACAATTTTGTTTTAATAAGCGTGGGAGCTTAGGGAATATAAATCAACATTCATAAATAATCACAAACTACCACATAAAACAGTGAGAAAAACTAAAATGTCGTATCTACATATTCGCGGGGGGGACTTTTAAATATCTAATATAAATAACAGCAACCACCACGAGTCAGTTCGTTTAAAAAATATTGCTTTTACTAAGATCTCAGCAAGCGCCACTGCTGTGATTTATGATGTTTTCGAGCACAACGAAACCGCGTGAGGGCTGATTTGGCCATCATTTTCAAAGTGTAGGCAGCTGGCTTGACTGCAGTAAAACAGCGGCAGCCGGCGTGGCAGCATCTTAGAGGCTATTACTGCTGGTCTGGCGCCCTGCTGCACCCTGCGGTGGTGGAAGGACTATTTCTAGTTGCCCCTGCCACGAATGGAGCTTGCTGTCTCTCATATTCCAATGACCGCGCACACGAAAAACAAAACCAAGTTAATCTACTCATGTGTGGCACAAAACGGGCAAAACGCCACTTGATTGCTGTCCATCTTGGGTCACCATGAGCGCTCCAGTTATAACTTCCGGGTCAGCATCGGAGTTGGCACATTTCCTTTCTGTAAGATTTTGTCATTTGTAAAAGTGTTTGTGTTTCCTGAAATGTACATTTATTTCCTGAAATGCAAATTTGTAATCTCAAATAAAAATGTGTTTTCTCAAATGTAAATTTGTTTCCTGAAATGTAAATTTGTTTTCTCAAATGTAAATTTGTCTCAGGCTTTGTAAAAGTGTTTCAGATTTTGTAATGTTGATTTGCACCTCCAGGCCACTGTAGGTTTACCTCCATTTGCTTTCTTTATAAACAAGTAACTACCAGTCTTTGCAGGCATGCAATTTTAACTTGTCACTAACCTTTTAACTTTAAGTTAAGCCCATTAATATTCTTGTCTTCTTTAAAAATGTAATAAAACAACATAAAACAGAATCAATTTTGAAAAAAAACCCAAAACATTTTCTTTTAAATGGAATGTCAAAAGTTATTAATACCCCTCTCAATAACGAGTGGAAAAATCTTGGCATTGCAGTAATCAAATCCTTCGTATAATTGCTGACCAGTTTCTTCCATGTTTTACTGGTATTTTGACAATTTATCTTTGGAGATGAGCTCCAAGTCTTTGAGGTCTTTAAGGGCCTCTTTGCCATCATGCTACTCTTTAACTCCCTCAACAGATGATCTATCTTATGCATATCAGGACTCAGGTTGGGCTTAATGTTGTTTCCAAATACAGGATATATATTGGTCATCTGCCAGGGGTATGAGCAATTTTGTGATTAACAGTAGGTGCAAGTTGTGGCTGTGGTGACCCCAATACTGCAGGCACACGAGTACGTATTTAGAACAATGTACGACATGTTTGTCACTGTCATTCCTTCAAGAAGGTTATTACATGAATTACTTGTCTAAAACAGTCCAGCCACACCCGCAACCTTTCTCGCACAAATCCCACATATCTCGAATTATATGCACACAAACGTAGGCATTAGATTACTTTCACATCTCCACTTCACCTCCCTCTACCCCCATTTCCCCTTCCCCAACCACTTGTCACCTCAGTTACCCAGTTTTTGGCCAGGACAGAGGACCTTTTGTTAATTAAACCCATCAGTAACAGAGGGAATGGGGGAGATGATGGGGGAGGGAAAGGATTATAAAGAGGTTTCTAGAAGACACTCTTGCCTGTGCTTTATGGTAATCGAGTCAGTCACATCTTCATTTCAGCAGCCATGTCAAAGGACATAAATGCTTAGAATTTATTTGCATGTTTTTTGAGCCCCTGTGGGCTCTGTATTACAATTGAAACTATAATAAACAGGTATTGCACTACAATGTCAGGAATATCTGCATGGGGACAAGGTCATGTATATCTGGATGGTGAGAGCAAAAACTGTATTCCTAAAAGTAGATTTAGAGCATAAAGTTGGGTGGAGAGAACAGATGCCAGTTCGTCATCAGACGCCATGAGAGGAGACATTAATACCTTGTAGACGTACAGAATTCAGTAAAGGTGTTATCAGTGAAGGTTAGGGAAACTTGGATTCCAGCTGCAATTAAGGAATGTAACTCCTCATCTCGAACAACAGCTTAAGGGTAACCAGATCTTTAATCATTAATTCTATACTAATTTATTTTTGTATGTTTTTTCTTTCTCTCTCGTTTGTTGAATGGTGTTTGATGGTGTGTGTTATTTCCTGTTTGATAGTTTCTATCTGACCTGCAGGGGATACAGATGTAAAGTAGCCTTTTGGCTAATTTTGGCATATTTAAACTGTGACTTTCTTTAATATGCATTGTCTGTATTTAACAATAAAAATGTCACACATGCTTTTCCAGCACTGAATCCAAATTCATTAACTGACAGCACCTCTGGTCACCTGACTCATGACTGACCTCTAACTTCTGCTGGTGCAATAGGAGATCTCTGTTGTCAGAGGGCTGTAGGTGACAGAAATTGCCAGAGGGCACTTTGGCTGTTTGTAGAGCTTTGTGCCTCTGCTCGAGAAAACTAAATGGATTTAGCCAGTGTGTGGGCATAAGTGAGGGTGTGAGTCTTGACCTCGTCATGAGTGTGAATATAAATGTCTGGTCATTGCCAGATTCTGTCACTAAGGTTGTTATTGTGGATGTTTGGACCCTTGCAGATGCAGGTGTAGTCTGTAGTGCTCTGACATAAAAAAACACCTTTTTCAATAGTTTTTTTTGTTGTTGTTAAGACCTAGCATGAGGTTAAAATGATTAGGCCAGTGTGGTTCCTTTCACTGTCACTAACTTTGACAATTTAATTTAATGATGTTGGAATTTTAGATATGCTTGGGAAAGATTGTTTGTAGCAATCACCACCTCTCCTTTTGTGGTAACAAACAAACAAAATCGCTGCCATGTAAAATGTGCGTGATGAAGGAGGACAAAGAGGAGAAGGAGGAGAGAAAGGTGGTTGCATCAGAAACTGGGAGGAGGGCACAGTTTTTTTTTCTAGTTAATTAAGAAGCTCAAGTCATTCTTTGTGAAGGCAGAGTAGATGATCAAGAGAGGGAGGGAAGCTAAACATCCCAAAGGAAGACCTTTCAGGTTCATTGCTCTCTGGTTGTTCTAGCCTTGGTTTCATGGATGCGGGCCTATTGAAAGGCAAGACTGGAGGCTCCTGGATGTATTCCGGTCCAGTGGGTCAATACAGCGGTGCTGGCAGGCTTTTATGGAGGACTGAAATTGTATTTGCAACTGCTTAGTAGTATGCTAATGAAGAAAAGTAAATAACTGCAAAAGCAAAACTATGTACCTCCAACTTTTAAATCTAAAGAAGACTGAGACATATATTTGATAAGAGAAACTGTTGGACAAAAAAATGGTCAATGATGGAAAACTGGGCTAAAATGAGTAAGTGAAGTAAAAGGAAATATGGAAGGAATAGGAACAATAGTGCTATTTAGTTATGGTGTGATAGATGGAGATTTTTTTTGTACACCATTTGAACACAGTAGAGCCACTGTCTACAGCTGCAGGGGTCCCGTAGCATATCTCCATTTCTTAGATTTTATGCATCCAAACAAACACACACATAAAAAGAGAATGCACTGAAGTGAAGCTCCTCATTAATGTACTCAGCATTACAAGGCCTATTTTAGAGACCATTACGCTCTGGTAGGAAGTGCTTGTTTGTCAAGACTACCTGAATCATGTTCACTTGTCTCTTTTCTTAAGCTGCACTTGTTCCAAAGGCAAATCAGTTCACAGATAAGAATTCATTGCCCTTTTGGCACGAATTTGTCCTCATCTGACTGTTCAAGACTTTGAAAGGCCTAATGGGCGACCTCATTTTTGAAAATGAAGGAGCAGATTGTATCACTAGATATTTGTATATCTATTAGAGTTGTAGCAGAAATATCATCTTCCCATGACTGCGCTGGGATGATTCCCAGCTGACCGGCCTCAACCACTAATAGAACAGTTAGTCACCAGGTTGCACTAAAAAACAACACTCTTCGATATAGATGCTGTAACCAGAGATGTTAACAAGCCATTTTTTCCAATTCGAGTGTTTGAGGAGCAATGCTGAATCAAGCTTTGAGTCTTTGCCCCAGTACACAGTCAAGTCTCAAATGACTGAAATCCATGATATCCAGTGCACCTCTAACATTTCATCACTGTACAGTAAGATTCCAAACCTGCATTGTTGGTTTCTCAGCCTAAATACCACATGAACATTTGATAATTATCTTTCAATCTTTTAATATTTTTTAACAATTATCTTTTGAAAATTTAACATTTAATTTGCCATCCACAAATCACCAAAAAGCTGCCTTAAATTATTTTGAAAATTATAAACTTTAATATTTACCCAAATATAAATATAAATTGGCATTTATGCTGTAAGAAAAATAATAAAATGGTAAATGGCCTGCACTTTTATAGCATTTTATCAAGTCCGAGGATTCCGAAGTGCTTTACAGTCATCCACTTATTTACATTCACACACGAACACTGGTAGGCTACTTACAAGGCGGGTGAAGTGTCTTGCCCAAGGACACGACTGAGACGATCAGAGCGCGGGTTCGAACCGGCACCCCACCCGTAACAGGACAAACCCCTACCACCTGAGCCACAGTCGCCCTTGGAAAATACTAAAAGCAATTTTTGTCTTCATAATCATGAAGTCAACACCTGTTAATCCCTATCTTTCTATTGTCCACTCCTTTAATGCACTAAATAGTATTTGGAGAGTTTTCCTTGCCTCTCTGGAAAATTTTATAAATATTGGAAGACCATTTTCTAAATCCATCTTTAAATCCTTTTTTCTCAAATCTAAATAGAAAAAATGTTCAAATTGCAGCATAATGAACGAGACAAAGTGTAGTAAGTAAATTAATGAGTGTTTAACTTCTAAATAAACGAAGGAGGAAGTACTTTTATTTTGATATTTCCCATAGGAAAAACACTTGTAATGTGGCAGCTTGCTTAACAGCGAGAGAATGTCGGAGGTAAGTTAGGTTTGTTTTGAATCCTAAATGATCCAAAGTCATTTAATACACTGTTCATTTGGAAAGACATTCATGTGTTTATCAATGTGAAGCCACAGCTAACATGAACAGGTTGTTATGAGCAACTGTGGATAATCCAGGTCCAGAAAGTAAAAAACCTGTACAGAGATTACTTCCAACCATTTACATTTCCATGTCCACAACAAAGAAAGGGACTAATCACCTGGTTAAGTTAACGGGATGAAGGAAAACTAGGCAGGGTTTTTACTTTCTGGACTGGGATTGTCCACCTCTGGTTGTGAGCCATTAACTGCACATAATCCACCAACGTCACTGGCTAATCATCAAGTACATCCTTTCAAACATACACGGCAGCTACAGCCTGTAGCTCACATACCGCCTTCCTTTCACTCTTCATTACATGAGAAAAAAACTGTTTCCCAGACCTGGAGTCCAAGTCAAGTCTCAAGTTTTTAGGGCAGAAGTCTAAGTTGGGTCTCAAGTCTTGTAATTTTGCGGCTTCAGTGCGACTTGAGTCGGGGTCACAAACTCAAGTCGCCATCTCTGGCTGTAACTCAGTGAACAAGCCCGATCGTTCATGCATTCGACAACAGTTCCATCATCCTTGAAATTTACCCCCCATTACAATTTACGCATGTGTGCTCTGTCATCCGATAAAAATAGATTCTGTGCTTCGCTCAAATCTGACAACCCTTTGGGGTTCGTCTAACTTTAAACTGTATTTTAGATCTTGTCTAAAACACACTTCCAACTGTCATTCTGTTTTCAAAACAGTTTCACGGGCAACATGTACCTTTATGCAAAAATTGCACAAGTTCATCACAACATTTCTCTCTGACGGCTTCTTATTTTTGCAATTACCCACTTCAACTGTCATTGTTTCATAAGATCCTCTACATTATTTTGTCTTGGAATTATTGCTCTCTCTTCCACCTTCCATGTTATGTCCTAGTATATTTGACAGAATGTTTTAGAGCAGGGGCTCCTCTATGGAGCTGGCATCTCCACATGGAACCAGGTTTATTTGTTGAAGCAATCTGTCTGCTTGAAGACTGTGCCTCCAGTGTGTTACCTCTTGATTCTTTTTTTCTAGTGAAATAAAAGCAAACACAGTACTTGGACTCTATAGCTGTGCAAAAAGTGCTTTTTATGCTCATACATATAGACGGAAACTACAAGAGTTGTCCAGCTGTTAGCTAACTAGCGAAATGCCTGGTAACTAAGCATTTAGTTGAATGTCTGAGCCTTCAGAATTAACTGGTTTGTCTGTTGAACTTTTTACCGGCTTGTCAGATTTATTGGACTACCGCCACTGTATGTGAGAGTCTGCCAATACTTGGCAGGACTTCCAGAATTATTATACAAGTTCTTTATTTGCTCTATTTTATAGCATTAGTTTGGCAAACATTCACATTAAGAGCCTTAAGAATGTGAAAAGCACTCTGGGTTTGGGTTGAATATAGTTTCTCCCTGACAGTTACAAAGCAATACAGAAGACAATCTGAATGTGTTTGTGAGAGGGTGATGATCTTCTGAAACATTTCACTACTACTTATAATAGTAATAATCCATTAATGTATGCTTCAATTAAACTAAATGTATTGAATTTGATCAAAAATCATGATACAGAAGTTCATATTGTCAGATCTTTATTATGTATCAAAAGTGCCTGAGTTGGTGTTATTTTTAAATTGAAATACATTCAGTTTTGAGACCGGTTGTAATTCCAGACTGAAATAGGCTATTTTATTTATGAGATTTCAGCTGTGCTTGAAAACAACTTGGAAATGTTATGCAAACTGATCAAAATATGTTTAGATATCTTTGGCCTATGGTAGAGAAAATGACAACACGACCCATAAGATGTTTACATTTTTCACAGACTGGTAATTAACAAGGTATGCAAGTTATTTATAGGTCATTTTCAAATTTGAGGGGAAAAAACACACAACCACCTCTGTTCGGTGCATATTGATGATTTCCCGTCGTTAACACACACTGGATGAGTCGCAATGAAGTGAGCTAATGCAGAACATTTCTCTGGATTTCAGCTGAGTTTAGATTCTTCTGTAGCAGTTATAGTTAACCAAACAAGAAAGGTATCACATGAAACCGATGTGTTTAACCTTTTACACACTAATTGCATGTGTAATACTCTATATTGACTATGAAGAGTTCTACTCCACACCTCCGTTCTGCAATGACAACATGATTTTGTTGAAGCCTAGTACGTATGCAAGATATCTGTTTGATGATTTGTTATTTCTTAATGGCTAGAAATGGCTTAGAGATGAGGTTGTTTTTGTTGGTTTATGACAGAACTAAAGTATTTTGTGAACAAGACTACAGAGCTACTCTGCCGGACCAAACACATCTACAACAGGTGTCGATGCGATGCTCCCACATGTTATACCCAGGCAGTGCCATTTCTTACCAACCTACTACCATTTTGAGCCTGTGAATCTACCAGTTGGTGCTTACTACATGTATCTTCTAGAAATCCACATACATCTAGCTGGATGCTGGATATTGGGTTTAAAATAACAAGATTATAATAGACTTTGGAATATTCTAAGGAGAACTGAATAGAATCTTTAATCAGTCTAGAATAATCCAGTCAAGGTTTAACTATACCATATATTGTAGTTTTTAATGTTTGGCAGTCCTAATGCCAAAATAAAGCATTGAAAATGTTCCCTTTTGGAATTTTGTAATAAAATAATAGAATAGCACTTTTATAAATCTTTGCTAGTGGTTTTGTTTTGTTAGCAGTGCTAAATTCTTATTTGTCGCACTTAATGATGAAATAGACTTTTCTCCATTATTTAAAAATAACAATCAAGGTTTTATGATGAAGTTCATAGGTCATTGCTATATGTAATGTAATGTATATGTAATGTCTCTTGTTCATTCTTTTTACTTTCATTTTCAGTTTTTTCTTTGTGTTTCTCATTTTTTGTTTTTGTGGATTTAATTTTTTCAATTATTTAAGTATTTTTCTTTGTTTTTGAGTTGATTTTATTAATTAGTTTTTGGTAAACTTTTTCTCACAATGTGGCGACTTGTGAGTTTCCTGGTGGGAGAGGGTTATATGTTTAATAAGCTTGTTAAGGTGGCAAAGAGCAGGAATGTGTGCACCAGGAGATGATAAACCTGATAAGGACCAGGTTTGGATTGATGTTTATGCTTAAATAAATGTATTTAATTATTTTTTATTATTTTTCTGTCAATCCCAGATTCAATATTAGTATGCTGAATTCATACTTAACAGCAAAGAAAAGTTACCAAATAGGCAGCTACCACTCTAATTATGATCTTTGACCTAACCTATCCAGGAGCAGATTGTGGGAAGAAACTATAGCACCCACTCTGCTATAAGGACTCTTGTTAAACCCAAAATGTTTCTGATGTGAGCATTCTGGCGGGCAGTAGGAGGATACACCAGTTAGGGCTTTTGCCTTGCAGCACGTTTCTGCCTTATTTACTTGTTGGCTGGAGTTCTAGTTCTTAATAATGGAATAAAGTGGATACACCCCAGATGAATGGGTGTTGGGTCTAAACTTGCATCTCTAGGAATAAGCTGACACTGAGGCCCTATTCTCCATATGCTTCATGTAGTATTTTACATTTTCTTTTTCAGTTAGAGAAAATTACATCAAAGGGTTCTTTCTTGGTGTCATGCTGAGAGAACTGAAAAGTTATGAATGGATTTTTATTTCACATCAGTGACTCAACAATTACTTGGCCAGGTGCAGAGATTTCTGGCTTGCAGAATTAACTTGCAAAGGAACAATCCAGCCATCAGTTGCTCCCTGAGGTACTGACCTTTTTTAGCTTACTGGTGTATGAGCAAGCTTGTGAGCAAAGACTTCTTGCTAAGATCTCACCAATTATACTTCCTCATTATATTTTTTGATTTTCTTTTACCTTATTCTGAGCCATATTTGGGCTGTTTCCTGTAACGCCACTTACAAGGCTTTCATCGTTGATGCTTTAACAATTCAATATAAACAGCATAGCTAACAATTTAAAATCCAGTAACGGATTGGTGGGATGAAACCTATTTCAAATTTACCTTTGCTGTGTACACAAGTTTTGTGTATTTTGTGTATTAGTTTTGCACACAACATACCATTGATAACCTGAGCACTTGTTGCTAGATTAATGTTCGGAGCTCAAATGGTTCAGTGACCAGCAATAATAACAGAAATGTCAAACCTAGGCAACTTGCGTAAAAAGATAATCCACTGATTCCTATAAATAGTGGCAACATTTTAATTCAACTCTCAGGCTCTGGCGATTTCTGCTCCTCAGACCTGTACTGCATAGTTAAAGTATAGGTAAATGGACAGCTAAGCTAGTTCTACACTTTTGTACACATTGGACACGTGCATTGTTAATGGGAGGAGCAGGTTTGAGGTGGAACTACTTCACAAGGAGAGAAACAATTTATTGTAGAATCAGAGTATACCATTATAAAAGCAGGTGTGCAAAATATTTATTTAATCACTCATTCATCCATTGTCCATACCTGCTTGTCCTTCCATTAGAAATAGTTTAAATAAGCTCTGATGCCAACTGATGACCAAGACAGAGGTCATATAAGCAATTTAACTATTTAAGAATTTTATTTCAACAAAATTACTATTTAGAGAGATCCAACAGGAGGCAGAGAACAGGAACAAAGTTGTGAATGGAGACAAAGAGAAGGAATAGCATAGATGGAGCTCAGATGATCACCACGGAAGAAGATTAGAAGGGACAGGAATGAATGTATAGATCTGAAGTAAGAATACAAAAAGATCTATAGTTGATTTGACAAGTAGTACAATTTCGTTCTGAATAGTTTCCTATGCTTAAAAATATTTTCTTCTCTTTAACCCCACTAAGAGAGAGCCACGTAAGATCAGTATCAGTATAACTTTACTGTTGTCCCTGAAGGGAAATCAGCTGATCATGAGAAGTGTGCTGTTGCTAACTGTCAAAAGGCACGAGTCTGATTGACCACCCTCCTCTTAAACCAAGTTAAACAGAGCAATCTTGTCTGCATATGTTTTTTGAAAAACCCCAGCTGAAGCTCCAGCACACTCTTAACTACAAGCTACACAGTCAGATAAACAGGAATGGTTGAAGGCACCTCTTTCTTCCTGGTTGCCATAAATGTGCATCCACAATAGCAAATCCTCTGTACAGGCAGGCATTTTCCTTCCTCCCTTTACCTTCTAATGCACACAAAGACAGGTTCTCCTATTTTTGTGGTTTACAGCTTTATGCTCACCAGCCCATAAATCTTTGCTGTCCAGGCCATCAGTCAGTCTTCCCGCTGTGCAGCTGATGTGACAGAGGAGCCATCAGAACATCTCATTTAAGTGGCCCTGATGCTGAGCAGGAGTGACAGACAGACAGATGGGGAAAAGTGCCAAGCAAACAGCCAGTAATATTGCCCTGTTCTTTCATTTGCAGCTTTCTGTCAAACCAGAGTGCTGACAGAGTGGGAAAAAGCACAGGCTGCTATAAACATGCAGTTTTCAAGAATCCACATGTGCAGTCATGCACATAAACACAGTATTCACAGAGCTGTTTGGTTTATAAATGGATAATTTCAAAACTTTCTGCCTGTGATGACCATTGAGAGATTTTCAATAGCTTCCTGCTGCAAAGCCAACACAAGGAGTCATAAATGGCAAAAATGGCATCCATGGGGGAGTTCCAATGCCAAAAGCATTGCCTACCAAGAATACCCATCCCACATTTGCCAAAAACATCTAGATGATTGCCAAAGTTTTTGGGAAAGTAGTCACTTGACTAATAAGACAAAAGTGGAACTTTTTGGCAGGTGTGTGTCCTGTTACATCTGGTGTAACAGTCAAACTTGATCTTAGCAAACTATCTGGGGCTACTTTGATCCTTCAGGACCTGGATGATGTGGTCTAATTGATGGAACCATGAATTTTGCTGTCTTGCAGAAGATCTTGGAGGAGAATATCTGGGTTTTCAGTTTGTGACCGCATTGGGACACTTGGGTTAAGCAGCAGGACAATGATCTAAATCACCCAAGGACGTCCTCCTCTGAATGGCTCAAAAATATCAAGATTAAGGTTTTGAAGTAGCCTTGTCAAAATCTGGACAGATTGAGATTACTTTAAACTGTTTATTAGTGCTTGAAAAGCATTTAATCTGACTGAATAAAAACAATTCTGCAAAGAAGAGTGGTCCAGGATTCCTCCACAATGATATAACTAAAGGCTCATTTTCTGATACTGCAAATTTTTGGTGGTAGCGCCAATGGTGGCACACGTGTTGGGCCAAGTTGGTTCTGATAATTTTTTTCCTTTGAATGAAATCTGTAGATATTGTTTTGAAATGCTTTCTAGACCAATAGATGTCAGTGACTGTTTCTCATCTGTTCTTAAATTTCTTCATCTGAGGTCATGATGCGTTGCCTTTTTAGATCTTTCAGCCTAATAATGTTGTCAGACAGGTTCTATTGAAGGGATTGCTTGATTCCACCAGTCTGGCAGTAATCAAGACTAAGTGTGCCTAGTGAAACTGAACTTACCTTTCAAAAAATGTTTTTAATCATTGTTGATTTATAAACAAAGTGGCACTTACTATTTTGCATAGAACTACATTCTTTTGAATATCTTTTTTCTTCTAGTAAATGTAACAATCATATGAAAACTTTGTTTGATATTAAAATATGTATGAGCTAAATAATTTAACTATGACAGTAGGCGAAATCAGAGGGAATCTTTAAGGAAAAAAATACTTTTACAGCAGTGCATTGGTAAGTTGGAGAGAAATTTCTGCCCTTCAGTGAGAAATTAGCTTCACGGGTATTGCCTCACTTTTATTTTATTAAGGGTTGAAAATAATTAAACCCTGAAGCAACGCTGGAACAACAAATTTGTACATTAATGCATAACACAATGACTACCCAAAAAAAAAGTTATGATAGCAGTCTCCATCTTCAATTTAATTTCATAATGTGATTTATCCAGTCAGGAGGAGAAAATATGGTATACTGTTGTCTGGGTTCAGTAGTTGGGAGAAAAACAATGTGGCATCCCATGGAGGGATGGAAAACCTGTCTTTAGTGAGCCTAGTCTTCCTGTAATCTCAATGTTCTTCCAGCAGCTACTTCCCTCTAAGTCGATGTTCTTGACCTTGGGCTTAGTAGAAGCTTCAGATACAGGTCCTTCTCAAAATATTAGCATATTGTGATAAAGTTCATTATTTTCCATAATGTCATGATGAAAATTTAACATTCATATATTTTAGATTCATTGCACACTAACTGAAATATTTCAGGT
>JAHUTJ010002163.1:0-14258 GCA_036250325.1 Characodon lateralis
GCATCTATACTGGATGCCTCCTGGACGCCTTCCTCGGGAGGTGTTCCAGGCACGTCCCACCGGGAGGAGGCCCAGGGGACGGCCCAGGACACGCTGGAGGGACTATGTTTCTCGGCTGCCCTGGGAACGCCTTGGGCTCCCCCTGGAGGAGTTGGAGGAGGTGTCTGGGGAGAGGGGCGTCTGGGCGTCTCTGCTGAGTCTGCTGCCCCCGCGACCCGGTCCCAGATAAAGCGGAAGACGACGAGTACGAGCCTGAAAATATCAGGCATTGAACTGAAAATGAGGGGAAAAAAGTGAATTCAAGTGAAGAAGTTCAGAGAATCGTAAATTAAGACCCGATAGCAGTTTCAAGCCAGACTGTTATACAACCCAGTCATTCTTTTCTCTTCCTCTGAGTTGTAGCTTTGTAGAAATCACATCTAGCAGACAGTTGTATGTTAAACATGAATGTGGCATTAAATATTCCTGTTACTGAGTGGGAAAAAAAGCAACAGACGGTTTTTTGTGCCAAATTGTATGATATACACAGCATATATACTGACATCGACAATCTGCGGTAAAGTAAATGCATTCAGAACCTATAGGTTCTCCTAAGGCTGAGCAAAACTTGTACATATATATAAAACTAATGTCAGCATGCTAACACATGTGAAACTCTTGGGACATTTCAGTGAAATTGTTTTGGGAAGAGTTGAAATACGATTTCCAGCTTAGTCGTTCTGTGAATCTGTAAAAACGGCTTTTATTTCCAGTTGAAGGGTCATTTAAAAAAAAGTTCTGGAAGCACTTCTGGAAATGTTTACTGCCCTTTCTGTTTTGTGCTGTACCCTTTCAGGTGGAGTTGTGTACAGAAGGAAGGAACCTGGCATACACCTTTCACCAAAAAGAAAGCGGGAAGAATGCTGAACTGATCGCTTTCAGCCAATACCCTCGTCCTGCTGATGCCCCACAGGTAGGAACTTTATCAAATGAGTGGTGAAGTTTCATCATTTGTTTGTATTTCTCCATCGCTGAGCTGATAGTGAAATTACAGTTAAAATAATGAAACTCAGTCGTCTGTTTGACCCTTTCACCTTCTGTTTGTACCTGAGCTTTCATTTCCATGCGTTTCTTGAATTCCTTTGTTTCTGAGCTGTGTTCCTGCTGTAGTTTAATGTGAGGGTGCAACAGTTTGGCAGCCTCATCAGCTGCCTGCTACAATGATTTGGCAGCTGCAGAACTGCCAGCAGTGCAGAGAGATGTCATCAGTAAAAAAAGAAATCTTAAATCTTCATTGCTCTTTGTTCTTTTAGAACAACTCTGACCTTCCTGATCTCCAAGACATCAAGGTGATGGGTTACTCACTGCGTGACTGGGACTACAGATACACACTGTGGCTTGGCTTCAATCCCAGGTCCTTTCAGGTAGATGCATCACATCCAGGACTTTAACACTTTGACAATTCTTTCTCTTATCTGCCTCTGTCTATTAGTCTGCTCTCTGTAAATGGGTTAGGTTCTGCCATACCGCGTCAAAAGTGGCCTTTATTTGTCTGTATCACTCATTCATATTTCAATCTAGGTGAATGTATCAGATGTCCACGGTGGAGAGTTATACATGTTAGCAGATGACCCTGGTCAGGACAAGAACATCTACAGTGGCTTGGACCACAGTATGATGATGAAGAAGATGACCAGCCTTCGTTATGTAGGTTTTAGTTGGTTTCAGCAACAAATAATTTCCTGTAAATACTTACTTAGTTATTTATCTTCCAGGATGTGAGTCTGTGGACAAGAATGAGGCTCCAGCTCTATTACCACACAGCAGGCCTGAAGACAAATACTGGGAAGGTGTGACAAGCATGAAACACAACAGATGGACTTACTGGGACAAGATCAAAGGGAATATGGCTGACTAAAAAGGAATAAGATGCTGTATATTTATATAGATGCAGAATTTTTCATTTGGACCCAAATCTTTAGTCGCTTGTAACTAATTAAAAAGATGTTAAAACTAAATAATTCACTTTTTTTTATAAAAACATTTCATATAGTGGAATTATTTAACAATACTATGCAGATTAACCATGCTTTTATCCACCAGTGTGTCCAGTATGATACAAGATATCCAGAGTATCTTTACTGTAGCTTACCTTAAGTATCCTTAACGATAGTAATGCAGAGAAGCTGGTTATTTATTTTTGCCATTGTTAGTTTTTTAAGGAGACAAGGATGGTCTTTGGTGTACAGGAGGGATGGGGGACCGCCATTTGTGGACGAGAGTCTGCATGGCCAGCTGGCTGTATTAGCTGGGTGAGAATGCACGGAATGTGGTGTGCTTGGAGACTAGAGCTGGGCAGCAGGTCCATTAGCTACTCGTGGCTTGGACCTGATCTCCACAAAATCACTACACCACTATTTCTTTCCCCTCTGTTGTCAGTCATCAATATGAATATAAGAATAGATTGTGATCCAAAAGTTTCTGCCACAACTTCAACTAATTCCAAGGTGCCTGGAGAACTACAAATATCTGGTAATGTGAGACTCCACTTAAAAACACTTACTTAAAAACCAACATGTTTTGTCTTGTCACCATGGTAAAGGCCAATATTTGTAAAGGTCAACAAAGTTTGTTTCTCAGTCCTCAAATAACATAATAAATGTACAGCTGCAACTATACAAGCCACATGTACAATCATTAGCTACTTTATTAGGAATAGCATGCTAGTAGTGGGTTGGACTCCCTGTAGCTTTCTGAAACACCTTAATTCTTAATGGAATGGATTCAGTGAGGTGTCGTTCTCAGATTTTGGTCCATTTTGACATTACATCACACAGTTGCTGCACATTTGGTTGCTGCACAAACATGATGTGAATCTCAGGTTCCACCACATCCCAAAGGTGGCTTGTTGAATTGAGGACTGGTGATTGTGGAGGCCATTGGACTACAGTGAGCTAACTGACATATTTGAGAAACCAGTTTGAAATCATCTGAGCATTGTGACATGGTGCATTATCCTGCTGGAATTAGTCTTCTAAAATTGGTAAACTGTGGTAATACTAGAAATGGATGAACATGGTCAGCAACAATACCTTGGTAGTCTGTGGTGTTTAAACCATCCTTAGTTGGTACTAAGGGCCCCTAAAATGGGCCAAGAAAATCTCCACCACACTATTACAACACCACCACTGGCTTGAAGCATTGATACAAGGAACTATGGGTCCATACTTTCCATGTTCTAAACATACTATTTAAATGTCGCAGTTGAAATCGAGTCATTGGGCCCGACAAGGTTGTTTCAATCTGTTGTCAAATTTCTGTGAACTTGTGCAAATTGTGGCAAAATTTTCCTGTTGTTTACTGACAGGTGTTGTCCTCAGTGTGGTATTCATTCTGCTGCTGTAGCCCAGCTGCTTCAGGGTTCAACTTGTTCTGCATTCAGAGATTGTATTCTGACTAATGTCAACAGGGCATTTTCATATTTCATTTAGCTGCTGCTTACTGGATATGTTCCTTTTTTCAGAGCATTCTCTGAAACCCAAATAAGCATTGTGTCCCTGTAGATCAATACACTAAAATACTCTGTCCAGCCCGTCTGGCACCAGTAACCATCCCTTGTTCAAAGTCTCATAAATCACCTTTTTTCCTAACCTGATACTCAACTTGAACTTTAGCAAGTTGTCTTCATCACTTCTAGATGACCAAATCCACTGTGTTGCTGCCATGTGATTGGCTGATATTTTTTTTGTTGTTGCTTTTGTTAATAGGTGATTGAACCCCATAAAGCTTGTTGAAAGTGTACATTTGCAAGTAGACTGCTGCTCTTTTGTTAATTAATGTATTCATGGCAGCGTGTCTGAATCCTGTTGGATATGATGGCAGGGCATTCTTCTTCCATAGGGCTACCATAAGATGTCCTGATGCTGTGGGGAATGTCTGATTCAAAACTTGGCGCAATAATGACAGTAGTGGAGGCTTCCACCCCCCCATAAGCCTGTACAACTGTTGGTCACCATGGAGACGGAACATGGACTGGTGGGCCATTGAGTTGCACTGACTAAAATATGTACTTACTTGTTTATCAGCTCACCAGGTCAACCCAGTCTTTTTGACTCTGGTTATATGCATGTATGTTCTACATGTGACGAGCTATATCTAAAGTGAATTTAATATTGCAGCAAGGTCTGCCTTGCTGGACATTTTAGCCGCTTTTTGTTATGACACAAAATCAGCAAGGAGATTGAATAACCCAACTTGGTTGATATGAAAACAAAGAACATGGAAAGTTTGGATATATACTAGAGGGGCCAATCTTTTGGCACTTCGCGATTGGATTGGTTACAATGCAATTATAAATATGTTGCCCCCCACACCCCTCTGTGCACCACTAATAAAGAAGAGGCCAAGGTGTTTTAGTTCAACAAAAAAGATGTACCTCAGATAGTAAAATTAAAATGCTTTCAAAACATTCTGTACCACCAGGCGGAAATGCTTGCGAACATCTGCAGACTGAACTACTAAACAGCTGACCTTTCACAGTTACATAAGGACTCCCAGATCTCTCACCTTATCAGCAACTAAAACCCAAACATGTTTAGCAATCTGACATCCCCTCTGCTGCGTCCTTCTGCAGCTTATTCACATCTGCACCTGTGTGACTCATTCGCTGCATTCGTGTGGAGCACACAACACGACAGCTGCCATGCATTAGAAAATGTGCAGTTATGGTGATTTTATGGCACTGACCATGTTATATTCGTCTGGTGATTACTGTGTTCTGAGTGCATCATAGTGTGGAGGCCCTGGTTCTCCACAATGTTGGCTGAAAATCACAGTTAAAGCTTCACTGAACTCTGTAATTAGCATTGCCTTTAACGGGTTAGGGGAGATTTGATATTGTTTGCTTCATGTAGTTGGTCTGTTTCCTTAATCACCCAGATAAATGATTTGAATCTTCATACCAAAATCAGGAATCATGAGATCTATGCCTCCATCAATCCGGATTTTTTGAGTGCCAATGCTTGTTGCTGATAAATACACATGGCAAATGTATGGTCTCACAGTATGTAGTAGCTAATAACACATTAGCAGTTTGGAGATGTGCGTGAATCATTTTATGGAACACTTGCAAATTGACTTCTTCACCGATCAACAATAAGAATGAAAAAAGTAAAGGTAAATAGGATTATTAATTAAAACACAAGGGGATCATTATATTAATGTCCTGAAGGTGCTGCATGTTGGTAAAACAAGTCTTTCAGAACATCACACTATCCCAACTGCTTTTAATGCTCTAAACTGTGTTTAATTATTCTGTATGTCACCTACAAATTGCCAATGTGAGAATGCTCCAGGAAGACTCTGGGACTTCGTTAAAAAGGAGGATTTGATTTCAACCAGTGCCGTATCAAAAAGCACAGATCTGGAAATCTTCAGCTGAATGTAGAACGTCTGTTGATCTTTAAACACAGCCTCTCTTGTAGGCCTCCAGACAGCACATAAGCAGTACTATATTTGGCATCCCTCAGCCTGTGGCACCAACTATTTTGAAGCACAGTCAGGCATTTATATCCTGCCATTTTTGGTATGTCTCAGCATATGGACCTGACTTAGAAATGTGCCCAACCTATGGCCTCAAGATCTAATGTGTTATCAGACAATACAGAATATATAAAAAAAGATTCCATCTCATCACGCATCAAGTGTTTTAGATCTCCTCTTAATCGGTCTTTCAGCGGTGGCAGATTATTTCAGATTTTTTTTAAGAAGGAAATGAACATTATGTACGGAGTTCCTGGTTTTAATCTGCTAATACACACAAGCTTTAATCACTCTCGTTTAAGGCCAATTTTCCATGGAGATGCTTGGTAGTGAAAGTGATAAGCCCCCCCCAGTCCCAATGAACTGATTGTTTTAGTTGAAAGATGACTATTGATACCTTAAAATATAGTACAACTTACCCAAAAGGTGGTAAGTTGTTGGTTTAATGACTTGAGCTGAGTTGCCAACGTGTCGGCAAACTCGCCTGCCTCTTCCTTTAATGAATGCTTTTTGCACTTTTTTCATGTAGCTGTACTTTGACAAGTCTGCAATACAAGCTTTTGAATTAATGTAAGGGTGATTGAAATTTGTCTTTGCTACCCAGTGTTAAGTAAGAAGTTTACATAAAGATTATTTTTAGTGTATACATTTTGAATGATTTTTGTAATGTTTTTCATGACAGCTTTTTTGGACCTCTTATTATATAGTAATAGTACAACATCCTGGCATTTTTCCGTCAGTCATGGGTTTCGATCTTGGTGTGCCACACTGAGATTTCTAACGTGTCCCATGTGCCACCCCAGTGTAGTGTATTAGAACACCTCTACTACACCATACTTGCAACATTAGGGCTATCAGTTATAAATGATTTTCACCCAGAAAATCTTCTGAACAGTTTTCTTTATTAGCACTAAAGGGTTCACCATTCAGTCTTCTTTGGGTAACCTTTATAAGTGAAGGCTTTTACTTTCTGCTTCAATAGCTGATGGGGACTTGCACATTCTGTAGCCACACACTGACATTTTCCTTTGCACTTGTCGCTATTTGCCCTCTCTTCTTAGAAAAGAGTTGATTCAGATTTAATTCACAGACCTGGAATGAACCAAGTAAAAAGCCACCCCATAAAACTGTAATGCAAATGAAACAGAGTGTAGCTGCATTTTTACAGCTGCTCCAGTGCCTGATCATTTTGTGCTGTGGATATTTAGAAGAAAGCAATTTCAGCTTTAATTTCAGGTCTGATGATGAATGAACTGGGTTTAGTATGTCAGCTTTTAATGTGTAGGCTTCTAATGTGTCACAGTTGGGGAAGAAAATTCAGCACTTTTGTGTGGTTTTATATTTGTATTTTTTTTATTTTTTTTATTTAACAGCTCGAAAGCATAATGTTTGTTAAAGACCCTCTAGGAAAGAAAGTACCAGTGCCAGCTCTCTGGCACTGGCAGTTTTGTTTTTCAAACTATTAATGACCTTGAATTTTATCTTAAAGGATGGTTTGAGTCTTGTCTAACACCTTTTTAAAATTTCCTGGCAATCATGCAGAGCCATTTGTCTGCTTGAAATGAAGTCTGTGCTAAATAAAAAAAATCTCAAAAACTTGGCAGCACTTAACATCTATTCCCTGCCAATTTTACCTCTTCCAAATATTTTTCTGTTTTTCTCTGATGATTTTCACTTAGATTTTAACATTCCTTTGCCTCTGAGTATCTCAGCCTTTGATCGTCTTGTACAGTTGCTTCAATGAAATTTTAAAGTAGCATGCATCTTATCCTACTGTCCAATTTTTTTTTATTACATCATTTTGGATGTAATTGGAAGGAAAATTAGCATGTTTTAAATATGTTCTACAGATAAAAATCATAAACTTGTAGCATGCATTTGTATATTGCCTCCTTTACTCTGCCCCGGAGTTAAATCCTGTACAACCTATTATGAAGTCCTTCAGGTTTGCTAGAGAACATTAGTAAACAAACATCATCATGAAGGAACACAGCAGGGAGAAAGGTGCGCTGAAGTTTTGAGCAGCATTGGCTTATGACTTTGAACATCTCAATCCATCATCTGAGATGAAAGGACTGTGGCACAACCGCCATTGTACCAAGACACGACTGTCCACCTGCTAACGGGTCGGGCAAGGAGAGGATTAATGGTATTGGATTTTCCACCAAAAGGCCTCCCCTCTGAAGCTGAAAGTCGGGCCTCATGTTTTGTGTCCAACATGGCTACTGCACATGTAGAGTGTAGTGAAAGTTGCAGGAATAAACTATTAGCTTTTGTATCATTTAATCAGTACCTCACACACTGCTGTAAAATATGATTTGTGACCATGTTCTTTTTGGGCTTGAATGCATAAAATAGAGAGAAATATCTTGTTATGAGCCGGTATTGCTATTGGTAATTGGCACCCCAAAATAAAGCAATTCCTACTGTTTTTCCATTCTAAGTTCTGAGACAAATCGAATGCAGCATATTCAGAAGCAGCCAAGAGGCTCATGGTGCCTCTGGAGGAGCACCAAAGGTCTTTAGCTTTTAGGAGAATCTGCTGACATTAAAACAGTTTTTCACTCCCACAAATCTGGCCTTTGTGGAAAAGGTCAGATATGACCAAAATTCTACTTTTTGGTCAAAATGCATATAGACTCCATCCCTACTGTAGTACATGGTGGTGGCAGAATCATGCTGGGGGATGCTTTCTCTAACGGACAGAAAAACTGGTTTGGGTTAATGGTCCCTTTAATTAGGGCTGCACGAGTTCAGCAAAAATATTTGCTACTGCTTACAATTGTGATGTTATCAATTATGATTAATCTACATTTCCCTTGCACTTTTCTTTCTTTACCATTGGATATTGTCCCCTCCACTCCACGAGTTTTAGCATTTCAGCTGCTGCCACAGAATATTCATGTTGGGACATAAAGCTCAGTTGGAGTCCGCCTAACTGGCCAAATTATTATTGATATGGAGAACATGAACGCCTGACACTTGAAATATCGTATACTACTAAATGTTGCATCTAAGCAGTTCTCTGCATTTGCACAGTGATATTGTGATGATGATTATGATTGTACATTTTGTGCAGCTCTACATTACATCAAATTATATTTGTGTCTTCGGGGGTAGCTTCACAGCAAAACCTGCAGAATATATTCATAAAAACGTTAAAACTTTATATTTAAGCACTACTTTAAGCTGGATAACCACACAAGATTCCAATAGAAAACATCAACATTTGTGATTACAGTGAAACAAAACGTGAAAAAATTATGGCCTAGAAATACTTTAGTCCTCAGCGGACCTGTCTGTGAAACTCTTGAAGTTTGCAGATGACAACACTGTTACTGGACTGATCCAAGATCGTGATGAGTCTGCACACTGACAGAAGGTGGATCGGCTGGTACACTTGTGTGGTCAGAACCACCTGGAACTTAACCCATTCTGTGGTAGCAATATTGTGGAGTTGATGGTGGACTTTCGGAGAAAAACACCCCCACATAACCCCTTCACCATCCTCAACAACGTTGTCTGCTGTGGACCACTTCCGATTCCTAGGATCCACCATTTCTTGAACCCTGAGATAGTCCTCATACATAGACAATGTTTGGGAGAAGACCCAGCAGAGACTGTACTTCCTATGGCAACTCAAGAAGTACAACCTTCCACAAGAGCTGCTGGTCTTATTCTAACGCTGCCATAATTTAGCTGACCTTCCCTCTATCCAGGACTTACACAGCTAAAAACTCTACAGATCCCACACACCCTGCACGCAAACTGTTTAGGCTTTTACCTTCAGGTGGCATTACAGAGCACTGTCTGCTAAAACCAGCTGCCACAGAGACAGTTTCTTCCCCCAGGCTGTTTCTCTGATGAACACTTGACAGTCCAGAACAACACCATGCATACTTGGACTGATCTCATGTTGTATTCTATTGTAAAGTCAATTGTGTATACATGTTCATTTAAAAATATATTCTTTATTATTGAGAACAAAGTGTACTGGAGTCAAATTCCTTGTCTGTAGAAACTTGGCGATAAAGCAGATTCTGATTCTACTACATTCTGTATATAGAGATG
Organism: Characodon lateralis; assembly: GCA_036250325.1. NCBI lineage: Eukaryota > Metazoa > Chordata > Actinopteri > Cyprinodontiformes > Goodeidae > Characodon > Characodon lateralis. The sequence continues at coordinate 9,592 of JAHUTJ010002163.1, forward strand.
AGACAGTGTAACAACTACAGTGATTGCTCTGGCCCTAAGAAGAGGTGCTGTGGATGCTTATTAGCAAATCCAAGACACTCTATTGTTCATGTTTTTAATCCTTATTTCTGTTATGATTTTTTGCTTACATTTATGAAGAAACATTTAAAATTAGAATATTACATCACACCAATTAAAAAAACTACAGAAATGTGGGCTTCAATTAAAATTGTTTCCTACCTGCTTAAAGGTTATTTTTAAAAGGTACAATTAATCTGACAAATGAGTCTCATCGGAACGCATATTCTAATTTACTGAATATGATGGTATATAGCTTCTCTGTTACAGGGATAACAGGAGAGCGTAAATGTTTGAGAAACACTGACACTTGCGTAAAGCAGCAGCTCACTGGCAATCCTCCCAAGTTTCATACCTGTAGTTTGTGAGGTAGTGAAGAAGCCGGAGTTAGTGCAGCTGTAACCATTCTCCTTTCTGCCGCCTGCATTCCTGTCAGCTTAAATTTCTGCTCCACTGGTTTTATTAGGTCACTATTTATCATCACAAGCAGTGATCTCTGACCACAATCAGATTGATGTAATTGCAATTACATTACTGCTTACCTGCTGTTTTTCTCCTGCCGCACATTCTCTTCTCACTCCATCTTTACCTGCTCCTGTTCCCCAATCTGCTTATTATGGTGAAAAAATGTGTCTTTTGAAAGGTGAGGTAATCATTGTAATTTTGTTTCATGTCATCCATCATATAAAACATGTATGCACTGAATGATCTGGGCTCTTCCTCTGGGATATTATGTGTGTCAGTGTGTACAGGAAGTTGAACAGAGGGAGGGGACCTTGTGCACGCAAATCTGAATGTTCATTAAATTCTCAACGGAGAGAAGTAGTTGTCATCTGTTCTAATACAAACAAAGGTGCAGAGTGTTTTAAACTCAACATGCTCCGTCTGTCATGCTCATCATCTGTCATTATGTTTTATACACTGGTAATTGCATTACCACTGTGGCTCATACTCTGGCAGGTCACACTGACTTTCTGTTAACAGTGGCGACATACAATCACATTAGAGTGGGAGACTGTGTGTGTTTGTGTGGAAAGTGCTTAGCTCAGCTGCGCTGAGACTGGGCCTCATCTCAGAGGTGTGTGTGTTTACCGTCTGCGGAAAAATCCAGGAATAGTAAATAGCCTCCCAAGGACTTAAAGAAGTGGATTGGAAGAGTACTTTGTCACTGAGGAGTTTTTTTTTCACTGGAACAATAGACTAGTCAGCTAATTAGATGCTCTACTGCTACACATTAAACATGTGAATGTTGCACATTGTCAATGCGATGTGGTCTCTACTGTTCAATCGCAAGACACTTTATTAAACACACTCAATCTTATTTCTTGCCGTCTAACACTGTGGTAGAATGCTCTTTCTATCAGTAAAAATTTAAAAAAGGATTTCATGCTTGGCCATATCAAACCAGGACACACTCAGAGCATGGGCTCTTGCTGCAGGGCAGTCAGGTCCTGTTTGGGGCTCTACAAATGTTTGTTCCTGAATGTCTGAATAATTTCTTACTGAAATTCTATCCAGTCATCATTTTTGGTCTCAGCCAATTTGGATTGGATTTTTGTGGTTGGGACTGGCGGAGTTTCCAAGCTTCAAGAGATTTTGGATCGCTACACCTAACCCTAATATGAGGTTGAATGATTCAAAATGAGGTAAACTAGCAATTTATTAAAAAACTATAAATAAGATCTTGAACTCCCTTGCACAACTAGACATTTATACATGGGGTGGCCAGAAAGTGGGTGATGCTTTATCGGGGGGTTCATATACTAAGTAGAGAAAAATGTTCTGCTTCTGTTACTTGGTACCTAACGAACATACCTCCTTACGCTTGTGATGTCATTTTCTGTCCCTATACAAAAGATATGACAGCCTGGTGACATGTCAAGATTGTTTTAGGGCTGAATCCTAAACTATATTTCCCCATTCTTGAGCTTTAAACTGAAAAAGGCAACTACTTTAAAAGTAAAAGCCTAGTCACCTCCATATTCCTTGACTATAATTTAGACCTTCACAACTGCATCCAAGCTACATGGACACTGAGATAATCTCAGAGCATTTATTCCAGTTTAATTTGGAGCTCTACTATAACATTCCTCCAAACTAAGCTTATATTGTCTTTCAGAAATGGTGTTTATATCCTTTCTGGAAGTGTGTGCCTTGAATTCAGTGGTTTAATTATTTACATTTATTTTTATTGCTTATCTTTTGTGTGTATCTGTGTGCTTCTGTTTGCCTGTAGATGTGCTGCTGATACACATATAATTCCCAACAGAGGAAAAAATACAGGATTATTCTATTGTATTTTCAGTGTAAACTTAGATGCCACCTGATTCCTTTCCAACTAAACAGAGGGATAATGGAGGAGGGCATCTTCGTCTTTTTTGTCTCTTCACTTTACTAGCCGATGGAGTTGTCTGCTGAGGGATACTTTTCTGCATTAATTTTGTACCCCCAGTAGAGCAGAGTGATGTGCCTTGTGGATTCCGACACCACAATGCATCTTGACGGGGGAGTATAGATCAACTCAACAACAGCAAAGTGGCTGTCTGTCAGTACCTCATATTTAAACAAATGTTCCCTTGTGCCATCCAGAAGGTTTACTACTTCCCTGCTGCAGATATAAGAGCTTTACTGACCTTTTTAAGTTGCTCTCAAACATCAGCGTTTTGGTTGTTAGCGATAATACCTCCAAACAACAGTATGGCTTTTTCCTCGTTGACTAAAAAGGCTCCCAAAGGCAATTCTCCAAACATACATTTCATGTAATTGGAGTTCTAACCTCCCAGCAGCAGCTTATTTTCAGCCATGAATGGGCTGCAGAGAAGGGAGGGCCAGAGTGTCCGTGGTATTGCTACTGTCTGAGATGGCCAGTGCTATCCTGGCCACCCCTCTAGCTTCGCCACTTGCTTGAACTTTAAACTCATTCACTCAAGTTTAGTTATTTCTGCTTCATAATAGGAAGACTTCTTTAAAACCACGAGTTACCTTAACAAACAGTACCAGTGAGATTTATTTGCTGTGTAAAAAGCCATTAAAGAGATTCATCTGCTGCTATAGTAGCACAATGTCACACTGGAATATAAAAAAAAAATTCAAACTTTTACTTTCAATAAATGTATTAACATGTCTGTTTCTTAATCATGTTAAATACAATTTTGTTTAGAAAGCAGCATTTCTTTTCATTTATACTTTACTTTTTTGGGTTAATGTTTCAGCCACTGGTCACTAGGCTGCATGAGGTACCATACTTATATCAGCACAATGCTAAGTGAACAGGATGGTAAGGAAGGTAAAAAAAAAAAAAACTCCCCAAAGCTCTCTTTAAGAGAACTGCAGCAAAAAGTGGCATCTTGGTTTACAAAGTCTCCATATCAACTATTTTCAGGAGTGATTAAAGAAATAACCAACATTTTTTGTTCTTCTATCACAAACATAAAAATTTTTTGAACTCCACTAGGATTTTAACTGTAACAATGTACTTTGGTCAAATAACACCACGGCCCTGTTTACACAATGTTTTCTGGTGAAAACAGAAAAGTATAGTTGTGTTTCTACTGTTCGTTTACATGGCAACGGCATTTTCTCTGAAAATGTCACAATTTGAACATGTGTTCCAGAGTCATGGTTTGAAAACGCCCCGGTCTCCATTGTTGTGTAGACGGGGAAAAATGTAATCTTTCGTCTAGGGAAGCCTCTGGCTCATCAGCAGTATAACTAAAATTAGTAGAAATTAATGCGCACACACACAACAGCGACCTCAGAAGACGAAGCTATCAATAGAAGATAACAATAACAATGGCGGATAGGAGAGTACTTACTTGTGCCGTTAATTCTTTTGAGTCTAATGAGGGTTCTCCAACAAAGTACACATTTTTTGTATCTTATTTTGTAAGCAGAAAGTGTTTGCACATGTTGAGTTTCAAAGAACATACTGCCTACAAGTGTTGTTGTGTGGACGTGTTAACAGAAACGGACGAAAAAAATCCTGCTTTCAGTGGATTGTTGTTGTGTAAACAGGGCCTTATATTGAGAACTAAGCAAAAAACACTGTGTGGGTGGGGTTGGCATGAAACGATGGATGAATATCTGGAAAAGCTTCCATTATCCACTGTCAAGTATGGTGGAGAATTTGTGGTGCTGAGGGCCTGTTTCCCTTACAAAGGTCCAAGAAATAAGTGCACGGTATCATGAACTCTTGAGTAAAATGTTGGTGTCCCCTGCCAGTTAACTAGAAATCAGCCTTCACTGGTTATTTTAGCTGAAGAATGATCCAAAACATATGGGCAAATCAAAATAGAAATTGTTCACCGGACAAATTAGCTTTCTTTTACACCCATTTAGGTCTTTAGACCTAAATGGGTGTAAAAGGTCTGTAGACCTAAATCCTACAGAAACTAGAAAATTTCCATTTCCTGCGAAAATGCAGTGTGAATGCTGTAAGCTGAATTTTTTAGCTGAAAACTGGCAGAAAGAAGCAGAAATTGAGTGCAGAAAATCTGCTGAAATCTGATAAATTAGTAGAAATAGCAGAAATGGCAAAGAAAAACTGTCATCTGATCTGTTTGAGCAGGAAGACTATTAGCTATAAAACAGCTTAACAATGTAAAGTTACC
>JAHUTJ010002164.1:0-14252 GCA_036250325.1 Characodon lateralis
TGTTTCACACTTTTTTGTTCAGTATATAATTCCACATGTGTTAATTCATAGTTTTGATGCCTTCAGTGTGAAGCTACAATATTCATAGTCATGAAAATAAAGAAAACTCTTTGAATGAGAAGGTGTGCCCAAATTGTTGGTCTGTACTATATTTTAGAATAATCTTGACAAAAACAACCACATTTCATGCAGATACAACAGAGTATCAATACTAATTCTTAATCACAATCACAAGCATATAGCACACTGCTTACTGTTAGGGTATTGATGCCACGTCCCCTACATGCACTGTGCATTCTTTCTTTCACAAAGACGGATGATTTCCAAAACCCTGGACTACTGAGGCCACAGTTTTACATCTAGAGCACAAGACCACTGAAGTCAAACATTTGAGCCTGTGGAGTACATAGAGTACAGCACGTTTTGACATTATTGAATATACACATTTTTTCTATGGTACTAATGTTTGCAAATATCACAGATGTCTGCAATACCTAAACAATACGTTTATATTTCGGTTTGTATATGATGCAGTTTGTTCAAACTGCCTCGACTTTCCAGTTAATTCCCATAAATTCCACTTAATGTTACAGGGATTAAACTTTATAACTTATATATAGTCACTCTAAACCTTATGGTAATGTGGAAGAGCCACAACTTGGGAACATTTCACAGCAGTAACATCATAAAACTGAATTTATAGAGATTTAATATTTAAAGCCTAAACCACACATTTCTGGGGACCTGTGATTGTTTTAATCTCTTAGAACATAAATGCTGCAAAACCTTTTAACTTTACCATATTAAATGCATAAAAGAGCCTATTCATTTGTTTAATTAATATTTTCACCAAAGTTACATGATTTTATCAATTTAATTGAACAACTGTGATATTCAACATGAGTAGCTGGATTTAAATGTTCTGGATTTAGAAGTGGGTTTTTGGGTGGATTGGGTTTCCTCCCTGCAGAAGCCAACACAGCCATACCAGTCTGGTATCTGTAGTGCTATTTCTAAGTAGTTGTTGCCATTTGGATAGTTTTACCACTTGGCAGAAAGTAGCAAGTGTCAAACTAATGCCCATTTCGCTACCAGTATGCAGGTTTTCTCAGTCGCACATTGTGTTGTAACAAGATATACATTGTTACTGCACCTGTCAGTGGTCATACTTTTATGCCTGATGGGTGAATACAGAATAGGATGAAAACACACACAGCCACAAACAAACATAGTCAGCCTTCTTGCCAAAAGGTGAATTTTGGAAACAGTGCTTTGAGAGAGGCAAGTGAGGCAAACCCAATTTCAGGGTCTGATAAACATGTCATCCTGGGAGAAGAAGGAATAATTTCCACTTTCATTTGGTTCATTCCACTGGATGTCTTCTGGTCTGCAGCGGCTGCTGTCAGCCCACTGGAAATGTAAGTGCTTACTGAGCTCAGCAATCCATTTGTTCAACTCCAGGATGCACTACTACTGCAGGCATCACCATGAATAAGTACTCCCATAAATTGGGCTTCCGAGACTGAAATCAAAAACTAGGACTTTTACAAAACAGAAAATGTACATAATTTTAGAAAGCAATAAATACAATTACCCTAATAATATACATATGTTGACACCAGCACAAGAAATACATCAGGGTCTCAAACACTTTTATGCATAATAACAAATTATCCCAGCTGCTTAACAAGCCTTCATATCTGATTAAGACTGTCCTACGGTCTAGGAGTGCCAAGAACATTAAAACACAGCTGGATCAGCCTTTAATGCTACTATGCTTTCAGTACTCTCCAAGTATTGTTTCCCTGATATTTTCCTGGCCATCCTGCCGCAGTGCAACCCAACGGGTTTCACAACTAGACTAGGATGTTTCCTTGTCACAATCTCTGGTGTTCCCCTACATATAAGACCATCAGTTTCAGACCTGCTAAGGAAGCTTTTCATCAGCTTATCACAAAAGCCTGAGAAGATGCAGGTGAAAGGTATTTCTGTGCAGGAGCATGCTATCTTGCCCAATGTTGACCTGTTGCCTGACCTTTATGTTTGACAGGATTAGATTTTGCACATAATCTGCAGCCTGAAAAACTCTTCAGTTCCCAGCAACCTGCACAGCCCGGCCTGGGTGCAATTTGGAGATGTGTGCACCTAGCACATTTAATTTTGATATGCAAGAAATCTGAGCACAGCACAGTATCTAACAGCAAGGAGAACATGAAGCACTCATTAAAGCTACATGGTGAGATTATTTTTGGTTCAAGCCAGAGCAGCCTCTTCATGCAATTTACATTGCAACAGTAACTTAGGTGGAGCGCTGCCAGCATCTCCAGGCCCACTTTTACTTTTCTGATGACCAAGTCATGCTACTAGGTACCAGCTCAACAGAATGGAGAAGCTACCAACACAGTCATTCATGCTGACCCGAGACGGAAGGAAGGAAGGAAGGAAGGAAGGAAGGAAGGACGGACGGATGGATGGCAGAAAGTTTATGGGATTTAAATGAAAATACAACATGTGTCAAACTAAAGCCAAACCTTTAATAAATCTTAGCTTTGGAGAAACAAACCAGAAAGAGATGTGCTCTCAGTTGATTTAGTTAATAAATAAAATTATGTCTGGAATCTGTTCTTGCAATTACTTATAAAAAGAAGGGATTTGCAGCCACTCTTTGATTATAATAGAGATACAGAAGGAGAGCATTAAGAAGATTACATGATTTTCAGACTTTCAGCAATAATAAAGATGCACAAAGTACAACTGAAGACTTATCTCTGGTATATTGTTCTCAGATGTACTAAATGTGTTAGAGGTGTAACTGAGTATTTCATTGAGGATGAGGCAGCTCATACATATTCAATGTAGCAGAATCAGCAATCCCATACCTGGAATCATGCTCCAGATTCTCCGGATGAAAATATGTAGATGCTGTCAGAAACGGTGCCATAATCTCAGTGAAACTTTACGTAATATCACCTAACTTTATGAAAGGACACAATGTTCATACACTTTTCCCACAGTAAATTCAAGCATTTTCAAGGTAAAGTTTCAAACCTTTCCAGCACTAAACATTGGAGCAGTCTGGATCTATGTGCGCCTTTTCTTCATTAAGCTTTAAAACCACAGAAAACACAGCATGCCCTGTTTGAAGGAAGCCTATCAACAATCTAAAATGCTGAACAACTGAGTAAAATTCTCCAAGTTGTAGTATTAATATAAAATGAACATATAAGCAGAAGGAGCCCAACAGACATTAGAAGCACAGCATGCATGACGGAACATTGTTAAGCTACTCTTTGCGTAATATAACCATTAGCTAACCACCTTTACTAGGGTTTTCAATAAAAATGTTTTATTGTTGCACATTTTAAAGTACAGTAGATGACATAAAACCCTAGCTAGTACCATCCTTTAATCAATTTGCAATTTACTAGCAAAGTTGTAAACTAGCTTAAATTTAAGATTCTCTCCCACAACTATTGTTTAACGCTGGAGAGTCCCAATTCTCCCATCATGAAAAGCTGCAGGTCCTTCTTGTATGTGTCGCAGGAATCTACTTGAGGATTTGGTCCTCGTTTCAACCATGTTTTGTGTCTAGCGTTTCGAGCCAGCGGTGACTAAAACAGCAACCGCCTGGCATGCTGTTTTCTCCTACTCAACGGAGACGTGCGCCACTACCAAGACAGTTACGTGCTCAAAGTAGGTCTGCTTCATAGCTATGCCAGAGAGCGCTGCCGGTCCAGCACCCTCTGGTCCAGCGGCTGATCTTTTCACCAGGTGACGTCTACTGCTCACACACTGGTATTACGAAAATGAACAAACCCTCTCTGAGCTGCAGATAGATTTTCTGAGACTTCATTAAAGGCAAAATGATCGCTGCGTATTTTGTGCCTTTAACTTAAAAAATATCAAATTGAGGTTTTTAATTAAACTCTTTATTACATAACTGTGCAGTTAGAATATTAAGCTCTATCAAGGTCTTTATACAGCAATCAAGCACTTTCCAAACCTTGAAACCACCTTGTTAAACTTTAAGCATATACAAGGATTTCAAGCACCCATAAGAACCCTGAGGATATCATCAGATGGTGGACAGTAAAAGCGAAAGCTGTACAGAGTGACATCCATCCTGCTACACTGATCCCTGACTTGTTAACGACAGGGATTTGGCATTGGACTACAGTTCAGCAGTCAGTTCTGACAGCTTGCAGCACTGGTACTCTCTTCCTCTGAGGTTTCCTCTCTTGAGCTTTCTCTCAGAGCGATTGTCACTCAGTTCACACGTCAGCCTCATGGGAATGACCACAACACTGACTTAGTAGTAGTAGCTTTTCACAGACTCATTGACACATTTCTGTGCCGTGGCCCAAGACATAAAGGTGGCAAAAATGCTTCTCTAAGCTCTCAGAGGTTTTTGATTACAGATGGAAAAAGTATATAAAATGTTTGGCCCTGCGATGGACTGGCAACCTGTCCAGGGTATACCCCGTCTCTCACCCATAGACCGCTGGAGATAGGTACCAGCTGTCCAGTATGGAAGAAGCAGATATTGAAAATGCATGGATGGATGGATGGATGTTTGGACATGGTTTCCATATATGGGTGTGCAAAGCCAAGAGGATATTACCATTGTGTGAATATTTGGATTCATAATATTTTTCAGGTTTCTCAATTCATTGCTCAATGATTTCATTTTCTAGTCAAAAAGTTGGATAACAATGTGCCATGATTACAACATCATTTTTGAGTAATACGGATGCACTTATTATTCCAACTTAAAATGAGTAAAATTTCTCACAAATGTGTATCGTACCAGATGCACATGATTAGAAAATTGTTACTTAGCATTTTGAAGGTTTGTCCTGGGTAAACATTTCAGGTTTTAGTTTAGTGTGCTCCTAACCGTTAAAGCGAGAATGAACACCATGGATGACAGGAAGAGCTGCCTGAGTCCTTCAGAAAGAAGGTTGTAGCAGCTTATGAGTCTGAGAAGGGATTTTGAAAAGACCCACCTTGAAAATCTGCCATTCCACTGTACAGGAAATAGTCTACAAGTGGAGGACATTAAAAACAACTGCTGACACGCCGATGTAAATCTGTCCAAACAAGTTTACCCTAAAAGCAGAGTGCATGATGCTAAAAGAAGTCTAAAAAAATCCTAAAATGTCACCACAGAACCTACAGCAGGTTATTGCTACTGATGATGTGAAATGGTATGCCTGTAATATCAGGAAGTAAAGGAACAAGTTTATCTTCCATGTCAGGTGTGTAAGGAGGAAACCTTTGCTCTCTAAGGAAAACATGAAAGTCAAGCTGAAGTTTGTCAGACAGAACATATTATGTTTTTTGGATAGATGAGTTTAAAATTGAGCTTTACGGACACCAGAACTGAGGACATCTTAGCTGCAAACCAAATACAGCATTCTAGAAAAAGATCCTGATATAAACTGTGAAGCGTGGAGCTGGAAGTGACATGGTTAATGGTTTATCGTTTTTTACAACATGTCAATTACCCAACATATACCAGTTAATCCATTGAAGACTTGCTGAGAATAAAGGAATGGATAGTCCCAGGCCAAATCATATCCCAGATCCTGATCTCATTGAGATGCTGACATAAAATTGGTTGAACATCCAAGAAACCCCTTTTGTTCACAGATGTATCCCTCTTTTCTTCTTATTTCGGTTTATGGTTTTACTTGGAGTCTCCTTTGTATGACCTTTGACACTAGCTTATGAGTAGAAAATGTGTCATTTTGAACATTTGCTGTAGGAATGGATGATGATATTAAAACACCACAAACAGGCCTGGTATATACACTCACTGGTCACTTTATTAGGCACACCTGTCCAAATGCTCGTTAGCGCAAATTTCTAATCAGGCTATGGATCTAGGCCACGAAGGATTAAGGCAGTTCTGAAGGCAAAAGGGGGTCCAACCCGGTACTAGCAAGGTCAGTCAGGTCAAGTCTATACCGCTTCTTCCATAGTGGGTCGCAGGGAAGCTGGTGTCCATCTCCAGCAGTCTATGGGCGGGAGGCGGGCTACACCATGAACAGGTCGCCAGTCCATCGCAGGGCAACACACAAACAACCATGCACACACTCATTCACACACCTAAGGGCAATTTAGAGACCAATTAACCTAACAGGCATGTCTTTGGACTGTGGGAGGAAGCTGGAGTACCCGGTGAAAACCCATGCATGCACTGGGAGAACATGCAAACTCCATGCAGTTGGTAGCAACAGTGCTACCAACTGCACCACCGTGCAGCCCAGTACTAGCAAGGTGTACCTAATAAAGTGGCTGGTGAGTGCATACTGCTGCATTCTGGGAGGTTTTCTGCATTTTTGCGGGGATGAAAAAGACCAACATGACCTGCTTCTTGGCCCAGTTAACATTGCAAAGAAGAATAAGCTCTCATCCAACTTACCTGGTTAAATTAAGTTAAATTACTGTTAAAAAATAAACAATGTCATGTCCACACAAAACATTTTGTGCTGTTAAGATTAAAGTAAAATATATCAACATCAAGACTCTTTGGATATGAGTGCTGCTACCTCTATAAGCCACTGTTGGATAGTTAAAAAAAACTTTGATTAAATCGACAGCCCACAGTAGAGGCTCAGCAAATAGTCAACAGCACTGCTTCTTTTGATAGCTGCTTAACAAAAGGGACTCGCATGTATAAAATGTCAGATTTTCAGCATCCTTAAAGGCCATGAAGATATGAACCTCTGAAGGTCTCTCATCTTCCCCAAAGTCCAGCCAGGGGCAGAAGCACTGATCATGAAAGGTCATTTAGAATGAGTTGATTGAATTCTTATCTGAACTTTTAAAGTATAATAACCTATTTTTTTGCAAGAGCCAAATCAGATTTTAAAAGCGGAATATGTAATTTTATCCTGAAGGAAAAAAAAAAGCAGCTGGCTTCTGTCATAACTTTGCAATTAATTGTCGTAGTAGCTTTAAAGATATGGAAAATGTGGAGGTGGGACAAAACTGAGTCTGGCGTGGCCGAGCAGCAATTTCTCAATTCTGATACTTGAAGGACTTTCTCTGGGGAAAATGGTTGGAATGTTAATGAATACAAAATAGAGTTTAATCTCTTTTGTTAGAGAAAATGTAACACCTCTCACAGAGTATCTCATAAAAGAGTATGTTCACATCTACAGCACCACACACTTTGCTAAACTTAGATAGCAGAAAGAAGATAGAAAATTTTTTTTATTATAGTTTCGTGACTTAATATAAAGTTTCATTTTCTTCTTAGAAGGAACATTTTCTATAAATAGCATTATTTTCTGGAAATTAAAATACAGTTACTGAAAACAGAAAGTACACCCTATGTCAAGTCAAACGTGGGGCCATGTGTCCAACTGCTGAAGATTGGCCCAAACTGGGTCATTACAGGAAAATAATACCAAACACAGCAGCATTTCTACAACAGAATTGCTGAAAAACTAAACAATCAAGGTGTTGCAATGACCTTGTTGAAGTCCAGACCTCAACCGAATTGAAATGTTGCGATCGGGCCTTAAGAGAGGTGCAAATGTCTGCAAACCTAAATGAGCTGAGGCAATGCTGCAAAGAGTGGGCTGAATTTTCTCCTCAATGATGTGAGAGACTGAAAATCCGAAAGAAAATGACAGCTTCAAGATGTTTCTCTGTTAAATCACAAGTTGTTTTCCATCTTGGATTAATTTTTGTTCAAACCAATAATTAAAGGGTGGAATCAGTTGTGTATTTTCTCTATTATTGAGCAGAGATTTAAAACATGTTTTGAACATGGAGAAGCTCGGAGTAGAGCCGCTGCTTCTTCACATCAAATGGAGCCAGTTGAGGTGGCTTGGGCATCTATATGGGATGCCTCCTGGCCGCCTCCCACCAGGAGGTGCTCCAGGCATGTCCCATCGGGAGGAGGTCCAGGGGACGCCCGAGAACACGCAGGAGGGACTATGTCTCTCAGCCGGCCTGGGAACGCCTTGAGCTCCCCCCAGGGGAGCATGAGGAGGTGTCTGGAGAGAGGGAAGTCAGGGCATCTCTGCTTAGTCTGCGGACCCCGCGATCCGGTCCTGGATAAGCGGAAGTACATGCAATACAAGTATATGGAATAGTTTACATTTTTTTATATCCTGATACATAAAACCTTAGAAGTAAAAGTTTCAGTTTTTATTTTGTTTTATCAGGACTATATATTAACAGAAGTACATGAGTAATGGTGTAGTTAAAAATAAACTGATAAATAGGTGAAGAAGGGAAAAACATATCCCCTGGAAATGTGTTGTAGCAGATTTTGACGTCTTGGAGCGATTTCATCCATATGGCCCCTGCTTTCTTTGCAGATAAGCAGCAGAGCTACAGTGAAACCTATAGAAGCATTTCTAGGTTCAAAGGGCGCTGAGGGCTATTTTCAAAAACTGCATTCTGCAAAACCAATTCCCGCCTTAACATTGGCAGTTACGAGGTAAAGAAGACGGACCAGGCTTTGTGAACAATGTCTGGCTTACAGGGAGGTGGACACTGAATGGGCTGTGTGGAAGCCCCGCAGGACTAACTAAAGAGAGCAAATGCTAAAAAAGGCTTCATCATATCCTGACCTTTCCACAGACGCTGGTACATTTCTCCCATATGAGCTTGTCACAATTTCACTCGCTGTCCTTTTTTCCCCTCGTCTCTCCCACTCACTGCCAGCGCCTGTTTCTGTCTCTATCCATGTGTCTGTCTGGCTGTCTTTCCCCCTCCATCACCCGGGCTCCTAACTAGGGTTTATTGTAGTGAAGTGTCTGCATGGCACAGGAAATGAAGACATAGAAACCAACAGCTGAGTTTTTCTGCTATTCTGACCCTCCTCCATCCACCTCCCCTCTCTGTGTTTCGATGTTAACCTGTCCTTGTGACTGCTGGCATTAGGGAGTTGTCACTAAACTGCTGTCAGATCCAATGACTGTCACGTCTTCCCCCCCCCAATCTCTCATGGCACAGGTTTTAATGAGCCCCACGGTCGACATGCCGGTCACTGGTTCATTCAGAGCAGAGACGATGGAGCAACGGGGGGCAAAGGGTGATACTCATGGGACAAAGGTAGGAGGGGGTGAGTGGGAGAGCGAGGAGGAAGCTGACAATTATATCAACTGTGAGGCTGCATGTGAAGCATCCTGAGCTGTTACAAATGAGCTACACCAAGGAATGAATCACTCTGAGCAACCATCCCTCCTCACTCCATCTGCCTGCGTACAGATGCTTTAAACCATCGGAGGCAGAAGGAAAGCAGAGACTGTGGGAAATTGATTTTCAAAGCAGACTCGTAAATTTAAAACACACTTTATCAAAACAAAAAGAGCCTTTTGTGTCACACCCTCAAACTGAATGTGAATGTGAATGTCCAGATAGGGGTGATGATGCAGCAGCTGTAAGCAAAAAATATTTTTCTGACTAGAACACCTGATATGGTTGTGTGGCCACTTACACAGAATTTTGTTACAAAGATAATCTAAGGACAAAACATTGGTCGGCTCTGGGGAAGATGGCAATTTCTGCTCAGCCACAAAAACAAAAACATAAAGGACTCAACACAGTTTATGCCTCAGGTACTACTGATGGCAGGAAAGAAAAAGCTTTTATTTACAGCGTTTAATTTTTTTGTATCCTAGAATGGTTCAAAACTTCTGCTAAGATCTGCAGAACATGTTAGTAACTGAATCTAAACCGCTCCCTCCAAACATTCCTCCTACATGTTTTTCCACAATAATTAGCTTCAGCTGTGACTCTTTTTTTTCTCAGTGTCTGAGCCAAATGAATTAGGCCGAGGTTGCAGCTGCTGTGTAATTGTATAACAGTATATTACCTTTGCACTCCACAACATGTGTGCTCTTAGCTAGAAGTGGGTTTGAGGGCCAAAGAACAGCAGTTACCCTCACTCAGGACTGATTATGTGTCAAAATGTGAGACTTGCATAATCAGTGCCCACATAGGCGCCTGATTATGTTGCATTTAGGGGAACAATTAAAAAAAAAAATATCGGTCATCACCCTATACCCATGCCACCCCTGCTGCAACATCAACCAGCAATTCCATCATTAACCCACTCTTCCATCTCCTGCCCCCTAACACACAAAAAATTTGTCTTCAAGTTACACCTTTTCAAAGAATTTAAAGTGAGTTAGTTATAAAGTGTCATTGCTGTGAGAGAATCATTGGGTTACATTTTCAAACCACGCAAAGCAGCAACATTACTGTATTAGGAGGAGTGACCATTTCAGGGTCAGGGGCCGTAACGTACATCAGCTGTATGGTGTGGGAATTTTTCTACCCCACATTGGAAGCACATGCAAAAAAATGGCAAGGGTACATTTGAAAGAAAGTTATATAAATAAAACTGAATTGAATTGAATTAAGATTCCAGGAAAGACCTGTTGCATGGTTGTCAAAATGCACCTCATGTAAACTTGAACTGTAAATGCAAACATTTGTTAATCAGTGGAATATTCAACAGATTACTTAATTAGCTGCTGTAGTAGCTATCTACACTCTTAAATTAAATACAAGCAGCAAGAGTATACTTAATATTTTACTGTGCTTAGATAAGCAAACTTACAATTACATAAATGAATTAATACCTATCTGAACACTGATGTGTTAGAAAACAAAAATTTTTTCTGCAAAACGGGCACCAAATGGCATAAACATCATGGAGATGAAAAGCAGAGTAAAGTCATAAACTCTTCACAGAGTTTATAAATGCCTCTTGGAAGAAGAGGATTCCTCTGCTTCTTTCTTGGCATTCCCCCTCCCTCAGCTCAACCACGCTCACGGCTCCCTGCTATGTAACGAGTCCCACAACACTTATTTCACTCCTTTACAAGTCCTCACACAAGCAAACACACAAACATCCAACAACAGCTACTACTTAAGGCCTTTAAATCTTTTTCCTTGGAACGCCTACACAAGCTATGGACCACAGATTGTGTTTCATTGCACTACATAAGGTGAACACCTCTCTTTTTACATTGCTTTCAGCAAAAAATAAACCACAAAATACTGAGGTACACAAACTAAATCTGTTCTTCATGATGCCAAAAACAGCTTTTGAGGATTAATACTTGTCTAGAAAAATAATAACTTTCCACATGATTGATTGCTTCACTTGGGAGTCATGGCTCAAATATAAATTATTTCAGACCACATCTCCTCTTTCTTAAATGCGATTAATGGGAAACTAAAGACTTATGCTGTTAGGTGCTTAGAGGAACACAGTGGGATGTTACAAAACATCAAATGACATCACCACCAGCAAGGGTGAAACTTATCAGGAGGTCTCTGTGAGCATCTGTTGGACTGTGTGAGTGTGTCTCTCCGCAGAGAGGGATGGAAACAGCACTGTGACAACTTTTTGGGGTACAATGTAAGGGGTTAATTTAAATTGACAGCATATTTTTACCACTATCCTCCTGCAGATCACAAAAGCATTCAGCTACCGTTAATTAGATTCCTTGCATGTATGTAACAGGGCACCAGAGTGCAACTAATTTGCACTCAACTATGACTAAAAATCTCTCGGGTGCAATCTTTTTTTTCGTTGATTGCCCTTGTGCACCTTTTTACTTCTCTACATATTTCTTTTTGTTTTGTCACATTTAAATGTTTCTAAATATAAAAAAATAACATAACATAATAAATAATACCAAACAAAACCTGAGTAAAATACAAAAGACAGTTTTCAAATTATTTTACTTATTATGAGAAATAAGCTTTAGAAGCCAAGTAATTTCCCTCTTACTTTGACTAGGCCACTCCAAAACTACCTTCTGCGTAGGTTCTATTGCTCCTCAAGTCACAGTCTACAGTTAGAAATGTCTAATACCTGTTAACAAAACCAACAGAACCATCTATGCTCGTTTTACGTACATGAATACGTCCCCCCGTTCCTAACAGTGTGATGCTTCACTCCTCTCATGCTTTAATGCATTTATTAAGTTGACTTAATGTTAAGCATAAATGGCTTTCATTACTAAATTTTTTTTGTCTAACAAAAGAGTGTTTGATTTACCTGAAGATGAGTAGTTTTTTTAATTAGCCAATTAGACAAGTCAGCACACACTCAATCAGCCCGTGCAAGATCCGGGTTCCATTAAAAATGGAAAAATATTTTAGCAGTAAACAGTGTTAAAAAACATTGCTAACTTTTGGAATAGACGACTCCTATGAAGCCTAAAAGATCAAGACCCCCGACCAAACCAAAATAACTACGGGCGACCTCTTGCTGGTAGATAGTATTTATTGGGGTCTTGTAACTACTTTTTCTTACAGCAGAGTATGGAAAAATACTTGCGGTGTGTATGATTTGATGCATGGACCATTCAAAACAACCCTGGGAAGATGGCTACCTTTCACACCTAAAAAAGTTAGGTAAAAAAAACAGAAAAAGTTTTGGCTGCTTTGTTTTTTTTTATCTGTTTCTATGAACATGTTATTGGATTTCATTTAAAAATCTCCATCTTAACCAACATGGACTGGGCTTGTATAGAAACTCGTGCACTTGTTTCTTAAATCTAAATCCTAGTTTGCTGAAGATCCTCTTCAGCAAAATGAAAGAGGTGACAACAGCTAGCAGGGAATAAAGCAATGAGTATAAATTTACATAAATTCGCATGTTAATGACTTCATCATTTCCGAGGGATATGTTTTCAGTAAAGAATGAGCAAAGCAGAAGAAGCTACAAAAACACACAAATGAATAATGAACAAATACTAACAGTGATGTTCGGGATTTAAAATTAGGATAAACTATTCAGATCTCCAGAGCCCAATTGTCTGATGATGAAAACACATTAAGCCTACAAGTCAGTACTGAAGCCTGCGACAGGCACACACACACACACACACACAAATCATTCAACTAGAAATTAAAGTTAATCAAAAATTAAATTTTTAATCCATATTATCCACTATTGACGACACGAACACCTGTGGCACACTGCTGGGATTTGGTTTCACAGTGAGCAGTGTACACAAACACACTCACACAGAGAAATGCCAAGTTTTTCCCTCCAGCTAAATTCTACTCCACAGATGAAGACAAATGCAGCCACACCGAAGTGCTGCTCTGTAATTAAACAGAGACGTTGGGTCAGAATTCCCAGAACCTGGGCTGGCCGGCGTGAGACGGAAAGGTAAATTTTACTGTATTCAAATTGAGTTTACAGAAAGAAACACCTTGATTAATGTCATTTCAACAGAAAATGACAATTTCTTTGGCACCACATTATAATTTAAAGTGAAAAGTCCACCAGCCACTTCTGATGCACACATAATGAACAAGGTAGGTGATAGAGAAAGCACAACACACACATAAAAACTGGAAAAATATTACCTTTCCGAAACTTCCTTTTCCAATAGCCCGCAAAATCTGGAAGTGGTCAAAGTTTACTGTAAATAAACAGAGAAACAGAAGCAGAGACAGGAAGTTAGGAAACACTTGGAAAAATCACAAGAAATCGGCCGTGGCATGCGGCTCTGATTTGATATTTCAATTCAATTCAATTCAGTTTTATTTATATAGCGCCAATTCACAACACATGTTGTTTCAAGGCTCTTCACAACAGTCAGGTACATACATATATTTGACAGGTTACCTGTACAAGCACTTAATTTCAATGCATTGACATCACATTTGATGATTAGATCCCAATCTTTAGCGACCAATCAATGACTAGTCTAAAACCCACATACTTAGGACAATAGACATTTTGCCAGTGATTTTCTCCCAGACCTTTACAAACAGGTCTTAGTCTAATAAAGGACACCGTTGTCTAAGTTTGTCATCTTTGGCCCATGTGGTAAAACGTTGGGACACCACTGTACCAGAGACTTGGTAACCCAAAATGCAACACAAATGACATCACCACCAGCAAGGGTGAAACAAGCAACCAGCAAGGGGTCTGCAGTCTGCAGCTCTCAATAATTTTGGTCAAAGATTATGTTGAACTGAGTAGGGTATCTTAATATAAATATGAATAAAAGCAGGGCACAGTGGTGGCGCAGGGGTAAAGTCTGTGACCCTT
This sequence comes from Characodon lateralis, assembly GCA_036250325.1. Classification (NCBI taxonomy): domain Eukaryota; kingdom Metazoa; phylum Chordata; class Actinopteri; order Cyprinodontiformes; family Goodeidae; genus Characodon; species Characodon lateralis. The sequence continues at coordinate 14,057 of JAHUTJ010002164.1, forward strand.
GTACAGAGGCTACAGTCCTCGATGCAGCCGCAACAGGTTGGATTCTCAGCCTGTTGACCTTTGCTGCACGTCTTCCACTCTCTCTCTTTACAAAGATAAAGGCCTTTAGTGCCACTATATATATATATATATATATATATATATATATATATATATATATAAACACATAAACACACACACAAAACACACCAGATTT
>JAHUTJ010002165.1:0-14248 GCA_036250325.1 Characodon lateralis
TCACTCACTTAAAACTGTGCACATATATTTATATTATATTGTAGATATGTTTATACTGTTTAATTTGTATTGTATTGCACCGACTACGCCAAAACAAATTCCTTGTATGTCCAAAAACGTACTTGGCGTACTTGGCAATAAAGCTTTTCTGATTCTGATTGTGATTGTGAATATTTTTGAAACTAACTTAGCTCTGTAGTTGTGCCATTAAAATTTAAGGGAGCTGATATTTTAAATTCTAAGTGTATTTGCAAGTGCAGCGCAGTCATCTTCATGGTCCTGGAAAAGCCTTTAACCCTGCCCAGACTCAACAGAAACAAACGGGACATCAGACCCTAGAGAAACAGGTCTGAGGCCTAAGAAAAAGGGACTGAACGTGATTCACTCGTACCAGAGATCCTGGAGAAAAATTACACATATGTATGGCCAAGATTCAAAATGGTAGCCTCTGAAAAAAAACACTTGTATTATTCCAGCTCTCAATGAAGTTCAAGATTATGAACCAAAAGAAAAAAAACATGCCATTGTGTATTTAAAACCACATCATGCTTTTTATAGCAACGTCAGAGAAAAGCTTGTTAGTTATTATTTCATAATACAATGAGCCAAAGTATACCTTCTGCCTTGGTTTTAATTATTATTAAATTTACATTTGCCGGACACCATTTTGTCTTCGTTTTTTCATTAGATTTTTTTTTTTTTTTCAAAAGTACATCAATGACAATAGTCATTGTGACATAAGGAAGGTCACAAACTAAGTGTTTGCCCCGTAAGTAAATAATTGAAGGGGTACTTTTTGTTGTTACCAGCATGTGCTAGTGTATATGTATAGCTTTATGGCTTGTGGTTGCTTGTCCTTTGCAGCGACAAGATCTGACAAGATCTGAGTGTAACTCTTTGACATTGTAGCCTGTATATATATATATATATATATATATATATATTTTTTTTATTTTTTTTTTTTTTTTACCACAATCTGAGTGAACACCTGGCACACAGGCGTAACATAGGGTGCAACTGGTCTTAACCATTCCTCCTCTAACCCCACCAACTAATCTACTCACAAAGCTATCTTCAGCCAAAGGAGCTTACAGAGTCAATGTCTACCCCCATAGAGTACCCCTTATGTATAGCAGTCTGCAGAGACACAAATTGATGCCTCTTGTTCTTTTGCTTCTCCTATTGATACAAAAAAAAAATCACTGATATAGGAACGACAAAAAAATACAACAAACAGGAACAAAACGACAAGCAACACATAAATATTTGATGCAACTCGTCTGATCTTATTTTCTTTTCATGACAGGAAAGATATGCAGCAAATGATGCCAGGGGAAATCTACAAAAGCTTAGCTTATCCCCTGTAAACGCATTATTTTGTGGAGATATTGTGAAGTTATTCCAAATGTTAGGACGCCTGCGCTCCTAACATCAACCCCTTTCCCCAGTGCTGGTTACTTAATACATTATGGACTTTAATACATTGGAGACAGATGATCTCTAAATAAATATTCTGTCCCACTTTGCCTGCTGAGATGGTTGTAATGCAATAAGCCTGTGAAAGCCTAAGTCATGCCAACTGAGCGCTGATTCTAACACTGCTTTCCTACTGTGTTACCAAAGTGGCCACCATGGACAAAAAGGTTACAACCTTTGGCAAGGGATTGACTAAATCCTATTGAGAAATTTGATAATTTTGTTACACTTTCAACTTTGATGGCAGTGAAGTTTTATACTGCTCTGATAATCCTTTAAAACCTTGACATTTTCAAGATAACCTTTTAGAAGATAACTATGTCTCTTGGGACAGCAATGGCAGTTGTAATTCCCTGAAAACATAATTTTCTAAGATAAAAAAAAATCAAAAAATTTATTAGATTGCCAAAACTGTCATGAACTTTATATGAAGTGGAAAGTGCCATGAGGCTGTCAGTTTTGGTTTTAGTTAAAGATCCTAACAAAAACGAGACTCGCCAGGCCCGTTATTAGGTACAGCTGTTCAGTTGCTTGGTAACACAAATAGTAAATCAGCCATGGCAGCAACTCAATGCAATTTGGCATCTAGAAATGGCAACAGTGACTTGCTAAAGTTCAAACTGAGCATCAGAATGGGGAAGGAGGAGGATTTACGTGACACCGAACGTGGCATGGTTGTTGATCCTAGGTCTGGTTTAAATATTTCAGAAGCTGCTGATCTATTGGGATTGCATACACAATCATGTCAGGATTACATAGAATGGTCTGAAAAAGAGAAAATAAGCCTGCTGCAGTTATGTGTATTAAAATACCTTGCTGAGGTCCAAGGTCCGACATTCATTACAACCCAAATATGGGGAATGCCATCTCTGAAAGCACAACATGTTGAACCTTGAAACAGATGGGCTACAGCAGCAGAAGACCACTTCTGTCAGACAAGAGCAGAAAACTGAGACTACAATTTGCACAGGCTCTCTAAAACTAGACAACAGCAGATTGCAAATGCCTTGCTTGTTCCAATAAGTTTTTTTGAAGCACTTCAACAGAAGGTACAGTCAGAGTTTAGCATTAACAACATGCCCTTTAACAACACTTCAACACTTGGTGGAAAGGTGTGGGAGATATTTTCTTGGAACGCTTTGGTACCCTTGCCCTGCTATGGACTGGCGACCTGTCTAGGGTGTACCCCGCCTCCCGCCCATAGACTGCTGGATATAGGCACCAGATTCCCCATGACCCACTATGGAAGAAACAGTAGAAAATGACTGACTGACTGACTGACTGACTTTGGTACCCTAATTACCAGCTCAGCATTGTATACCCTAAGTACAAAACCATATTAAATATTGTTAATGTCCATTGACCATGTCCCTTAATGACCACAGTGTTCCTATCTTCTCATGGCTACTTCCAGCAGAATGAAGCACGATGTCACAAAGCTAAAACTATCTCCAACCCATTTACCGAAAATGTCAGTGAGTTTACTCAACTGCAGAAAACAACAACAGTCACCAGAAACCAATCCAATAAAATCCCTTTGGGATGTGGTGGAATTGGAGATTCATATCATGGATGTGCAGCCAACAAATCTACAGCAAATGTGTTTTTCTATTACAGAATGTTAATTGAAACAAACATCTCTGAGGAATGTTTCTAACACCTTGATGAATCTATGCCATAAATAATTACGGCAGTTCTGAAGGCAAAAGAGGGCCTGCCTAATAAAGTGGCTTTTAGGTGTATTCTCAGCTAACATCAGTGCAGTTTCTATATCCTTTCTGTCAGTGATCCTTCAGTTATTTCTGGCTCTTTAATGTGTCATGTGGCTGATTTGTCCTTTTCCTCCCTGCAGTTTTCACACTATGATTCAGCCAGTGAGCCAAGGTGTTGACACTGGCCTCAACAGCAAACGAAAGTATGAGATGGGAAAGTGTGGGAAGGCTTTAAATCTAACAACAGATGTTAGAGATTTTTTTTTTTGCTCACTTTTTTTTTGCTCACTTACACCCTATGGAAGTAAGAGCTGATGACAATAGTGACACTAGTGGTGAGGTGTGTTGACTCTTGTATAACATCTGATGCTGTCGTTTGACCTGTTTTGTCACACGTGGAATCACTGCTCCTCAGTCTACCACCTGGCGGTTAGTGAGTGTTCTGAATAAATAGCCAAAACAGATGGGAACTTTGAGGGTGGCGTGCAGACATAGTTGTAGACTGCACAGTCATCTAACATTATTATCTGATCCACCCAAAGGGTGACAAGAGTCAATGTGACACAGGTTCTGCACACTGATTACTCATGTCTTCTTTTCATTGCAAGTATCTTTTGCATTGACATGAGTCAATGCTGTACCCACTTGTAATGTTTTGACAATTGTTTTGTAAAGTTCATTAGTTTTTAGTTCAGAGATAAAAAATAATAATAAATTGGCTGAAGTGAATAAACTTCACCCAAAACAACATACCAAGCTATGCAGATATTTGAAGTGATAGAAGGTTTGAAAACAAAACTCAGTGCCATTTTTTTGCTTAAAGAAAATCAGAAATTATTGAAGTTATTGAAATTTGCAGCACATTAAAAACTAATAAATTGTCACTAATGAAAAGTCAAACCTAAGAATCCAGCATTACAGAAAAAGTCAGTTCATTGAACATAAAATTTAAACTTATTTAATTGAGGCAGAGTATTAAGACTGATTCATAAAAACAAAAAAAATGTTTTCAGCTTTTACAGTTTGCCTCCTGATTTGACAAGCCAGATTTTGCAAGCCAGAAGCACAACTTTTTGGTAGTTTCTAAAGTTTCCTAGAGGAAGCTAAAATATTTCATTCTTATTGTAGATAAAGGGAAAAAGTATCTTTTCTGTTTAGCCAATCATTCAAGATTGTATTCTTTATGATATTACCAAAAACCGCAGCACAAACTGAAGCATAAGCAAATAAAGTTATTCTTTGAGATCCTGAAAACTTTATAATTGTCAGATTAACTAACAATGATCCGGTTGTTTGCATTGTTGTCTTGCATCAAGAAGATCATGGATTGGGATTATTCCACATGCTCTTTGCATGTTCTTCCCATGCAAATGTTGTTTCCAGACACCTACCACAGTTCAAAATATGCATTTCAGGCTAACTTTCCACTCTAAATTTCTAGCACTCTGATGACCCTGCAAGGATAGGCCAGTGTTTTTAGATTATCAAGTGACATTATGCTTTGGTTTATGTATTTTCTTTGTAAACACCTTGCAAAAGGGATAAATCTTGGATACTGTCAGGATCTGAACTGCTGAGCATGCCATTAACCAGCTTCCTCACTAGGTGTTGCAGAAGCCCTGGAGATCTGGAGGCTGACAAGTGCAGCCTATCTGGTCATCAGCCACAGTGCAATGAAAGGGAGGATTGCCAGCATATCAGCGGCTGACTGTTTTGCCCCAGTGGTACTACAACCGGCTCTCCTTGAATCTTGCACTTTAAGTGTTTTCCGTGTTAAGCTCCTTGTTAACCCTCTAACTCTCCCATGTAGTGCTGCCCTATGCCTCACTAGCTTTGTTGAGGAGAACCTCTGGAATCCGTGAACTTCACTGGACATCTTACCTGGCTGACAGTCTTAACAGGTCAGTGTACCGCTCCAGTCGCAAACCCTGTCCACCCTCCCACGAAGGATTATCTTCAGGCTTCCGCAAGCACCGTCCTCCAGATCAGCTGTCAGTCTGGACACGCCCTCTCCCTGGCGGATACCCGTCTTCTTATCAGTAAGCTTACCTGCATCTAGTGCATTTGTTCTGATTTATTTATTACTTACCCTTATCCCTCCTCAGCTGCCCAGCTCTGGTTACATGGTCGTTCCTGTGTTTAAATAAAATAAATTAAAACGTTCTCTGTTCCTGAGTGTTCTCTCCATGTGGGTCAAGTTGGCGGTCAAAACTATGACAGATACTGATGTCAGGATCTGCCATTTTGGACTTTGTTTGGGTTTTGTTTTTGTTTTTGATGGAGCAGTTTATTTAGGTTCATTTACTCCTGCGTTGTATTTAGTTGTATTTTTAGTTTAGTGTTCTCTGCATGTGGGTGAAGTCGGCGGTCAAAAGTATGACCAGACAGTCAGCCCAGCAAAGGCACTCCACAGGGCAGTGTCCGATCATAGTCGGCAGATAGAGTCTCACGGAGCGACCCCCCAGTCGCTTCTTGAGCAGCAACAATGGGCTAGTCAGCAAATAGATCAGATGGCAAAAAAGTGACAGCGTGTCCTGACTCCTACGCCCTCCGCAGCCAGCAGAGGTGCTGCCGAGATCCCGGCCACCCGACCTCTTCCTCAGGTGCATGATGTCACTTCCCCCAACCTTGAGAAATTTTCTGGCGAGCTAGGAAGTTGTGGTGGTTTTCTCTTGCAGTGTGCCTTGGTGTTTAACCGTTCTCCTCATGCTTTTCCCCATGATGATGCCAGAATTTCATATGTTTTAGGATTATTGACCGGTAAAGTGCTCCGCTGGGCGGAGTCGCGCTTCACCAACCCCACACACTTTGGTTGCACTTTTGATCAGTTTGTCCTTGACTTCAAGCAGGTTTTTGATGTGGCAGTGGATCAGACTGCTGTCACCCACCGACTGTGGGCCATGAAACAACGGAACAGCCCCCTGGCCGAGTTTGCTGTAGATTTTCGCACTGCAGCAGCCGCCTCTGGCTGGAACACGTGTGCGTTAAAGACAGCTTTTTTTCACGCTCTGGATGAGGCATTAAAAGATGAGTTGGCCTTAGTTGATGAGCCAGCGGAGCGTAACAAATATATAACCCTGGCGATCCACTTGGACACCAGGATGAGGGAGAGAAGATGCACCCGTGTAGAACGGGTCATTCAGAGGACTTTACCATCGTCCCCACCGTGCTCCTCCGCTCTCCCCACCTCCACTAATTACCCTGACTCAGAGCCCATGCAGTTGGGTAGGGCGCAGCTGTCTCCTGACGAGCGGCAGCGCCGTCGGGAGGCCCACCAGTGTTTTTACTGTGGCTCTCCCGACCATTTTGTGTGAGCCTGCCCTGCCCGGCCAAAAGAAGGGGCCAACCGGTTGTCCAGTGGGCCAGGACATAGATCTTAAGGCCCTTAGGTTTACTTTACCTGCCACATTAATATTAAATCAGATTTCGGTGCCTTTAACGGCCCTGTTGGACTCAAGTTGTGAATTAAACCTGATAGATCAAGCCTTAGTAACCCAGCTTTGCTTAGAGACGGAGCAGCTGCTCACGCCACGCCTGGTCCTGGCCCTGGACGAACAGGCCCTACACAGAATCACTCACTGCACAAAACCGTTAGAATTAGTGTTGTCTGGAAACCATAGAGAACTCATTTCCTTACATGTTTTTCCGGTCTCACAAAGTGCTCTGGTCCTGGGGTTCCCCTGGTTGCGGGACCACAACCCCCACCTAAATTGGGCTGAACTGAGGGTAGACACCTGGTCCACCCGTTATCTGTCGAGTTGTCTGAAATCTGCGGTTTCCCCTAGAACTCACCCTGAGAAAACTGAAGAGATCAAACCAGCGGATTTAGCCCTGGTTCCTCCCGAATATCACGATCTTTGACAGGTATTTAGTAAAGCTCGTGCATTATCATTACCTGGCCACCGCCCTTACGACTGTGCTATTGAGCTCTTGCCTGGGGCCCCATTGCCTGCTAGCCGATTATTCAGACTCTCCCAGCGCGAACGATTGGTCATGGAAAGACACATAGCTGACTCCCTAGCTGCTGGAATTATCCACCCCTCATCTTCACCGCTGGGGGCAGGGTTTTTCTTTGTAGGTAAAAAGGACGGTAGTCTCCAACAGTGAATTGATTATAGAGCCCTGAATTCCATTACTATAAAAAACAAATATCCATTACCATTACTCTCCTCGGCTTTCAAACTTGTTCAGGATCCCCCCATCTTTACCAAGTTAGATCTTAGAAATGCCTACCACCTCGTACATATCCGCCAGGGAGATGAGTGGAAGATCACCTTCAAGATGCCTTTCGGACACTTTGAGTACTTAGTAATGCCATTTGGCTTATGCAATGCCCCAGCGGTTTTCCAGGCCCTGGTGAATGACATTTTAAGAGACTATTTAAACATCTTTGTTTTTGTTTATTTGGACAATATTTTTATTTACTCCAGGAACCAGGCCGACCAGCGTCCTACAACATTTGCTGGAGAATCAACTCTTCGTGAAGGCAGAGAAATGTGATTTCCATCAAGCATCCATCAGCTTCTTGGGCCTGATTCTTGAGGGTCGATAGGTTCGCGCAGACCCGGGGAAGATCAGAGCTGTTTTGGGCTGGCCTAAACCTGACTCAAGGAGACAACTGCAGCAATTCCTCGCCATCACCAACTTCTATAGACGCTTTGTATGGAACTACAGTCAGGTGGCCATACCATTAACTGCACTCGCGTCATCCAAGATACTGTATCTCTGGAGCACTGAAGCTGACACAGCCTTCTCCAAACTTAAGAGCTGGTTCTCCCAGGCTCCCGTACTCATTCACCCAGACGCCAGCAAGCAGTTCATTATGGAGATAGACGCCTTGGACACGAGAGCCAGAGTGGTGCTCTCCCAGCGCTCGGACCTTGATGGGAAGCTCCAGCCCTGTGCCTTTTTCTCCCGTCGCCTGTCTACGGCTGAACAGAACTATGACGTGGGCAACACAGAACTGCTGGTTATCAAGCTGGCACTGGAGTGGCGCCACTGGCAGGAGGGTGCCGAACATCCCGTGCTGGTATGGACAGACCACAAAAATGTATCTTACATCCAATCTGCCAAACGCCTTAACTCACGCCAGTCACAACAGTCGCTGTTTTTCTCCCATTTTAATTTGTCCATTTCTTTTAGGACTGGATCTAAGAATACCAAACCTGACGCGCTCTCGCGTCAGTTCGGCCATAATTATTTGGACATAGAGATAGTACCTATTCTACCCCCCTGCTGTATGGTCGGTGCTTTAACCTGGGAGATGGAGGAGAGTGTGTGGTCGAGCTCTTTCTGATTACCCGGGGCCAGATAACGGACCGGCAGGCCGCCTCTATGTTCCCACTGCCATGCAATCCCGACTGATTGGCTGGTTCCACTCGGCCAGATTCGCCACCCATCCCGGGGCCAGCCGAACTATAGCCTCGATCACAAGGAGGTACTGGTGGGCCACCTTGCACCGAGACGTGAGGGACTTTAGTGCTTGTGTGCCCTGCGCCAGAAATAAGGCCTCCAACCGACCTTCAGCTGGCTTGTTGCAACCCCTCAGTACTCCTTCATGGCCCTGGTCCCACATTGCCATTGACTTCGTGACGGGCCTACCATGTTCCCGTGGCATGACCGCCATCCTGACCATTATAGATCACTTCTCGAAGGCATGTCACCTCATTCTGCTACACAAGCTGCCCTCTGCCCTACAAACAGCAAAACTGCTGGTGAAGCACGTGTTTCGGCTGAACGGGATTCCTCAAGAGATCTTATCTGACCGTGGTCCCCAGTTCACTGCCCTGGTCTGAAAAGAGTTCTGCACCTTATGTTTAGGTTTCTTTTCCCTAGAGTTGTCTCTAGTTTAGTTTAGTTTTGCCCTCCTGTCTTTGCGTTGTGTCTCTAGCTCCCGTTTCCATAGTAACATATTCCCTGAGTTCCCTGCAGCCTGGTCCACACCTGTTACATGTTTCTTCTGATTACCTGCCTCCCTGTCTCATTGGTCCATACTCCACTTCCCTCAGTTTATAACCTTTCTAGTTTTCATTGTTCCCCGCTGGTTCCTCATGTTAACAACCTTAGTTGTCTTCCCGAGTTTCTCCAAGTGGTTTATTTTCTGTTCGCCTCCTGAATTTGTATTCGGATATTGAATTCGGATTACCAGTCTGTAAGTCTACCTTCAGTTTCATTATTAAAAACTTTATCTACTCACCATGCGGCCTCCTCGCCATGTTCTGCATCCCAGTCCTGCCTCCAATCCCTCAACCTTGACATCTGAAACTTAGAATGTTACTGTATTGCTGTGGTATAATCTTTCCTGCTTTGAAAGCTTGGATAGCATTAACTGCACAATGTAGCAATTATTATTATATTAATACATCTAGGGAAATATTTAGCAATTGTCCATGGCTGCTTAAAGACACATGAAATTACCCATTAACACTATATTCACTGAGGTTTATTTTCACAATGATATCCAGGTTAAGGGTATCAAGGTAATTTGTGCACAGCAGAGAAGGGCCTTAATTAGTGCTCATACATATATTGTGTTCTTTGAGTAGCAAAATTAGATTTAGCTTTGCATGCTAGAACAAATTTAATAAAGCACGACTCAATATGCCATTGTGTTTGCCGTGATGACGTTTTAGTATTTACCTTATTAAAACTGAATGTCGTGTTTAATCAAACGTTCCTGTGCATAATAGAGGTTGGGAGTGATGAAGTGGGCACTGCTGTACTAAGCAGGAGGAGTGTTAGAGGTCTTGGTCACCCTGTGTTTTTAATGGTAAAAGGATGATGTTGCCCATTCCAGCAAAAATTAATGAAATGTCTTGTTAGCAGATTTTAGGTCAAGAAAGAACATAATAAAAAAAAATATTTTCATTTTTTATCTCTCTCTGCGTCTCCTTCTACATTACTGTCTTCATTATTCTTTCCACTTTTCCAAATTACTCTTCTTTACTTTCTGTTCTTTTAATAAGTGAGGTTTAGATGGAGCCAACTCTAAAAGCAATAATTGGGTACTTGAATTCTTTATGGGGACAACATTCCCTTCTGACTCATTGCATCCCTACATTATCACCACCTGACTCTGACAGCCATTACATCTGATTTTTTTCTTCAGTTTCTGCAGTGTTAATTGCATCAAAGCTGTTGTCATCTCAAATTGTTTCATTAGTTGTTCTGTCAATATACATTTGGAATCCATAATATGTAATTAGCTGAAGCTTGCAAAGACATGCAAGACATTTATCGTGTTTTTGGCACAATATATCAAACTGTGCCAGTTAATTCAGTTTCACTGGGTGGTCCCAGTTATCCACTGCTCCATACTCAACACCAATGTAAGACCCTACACCACTCGTGGCCCCCACAGATTGACACGTTTTCTGGATTGTGCATGATGTTATTTCCATTTACCCTGCAAAAAAGCCCTTACCAAGTTTTTCTTTCTGTTTGTGACAGCACATAGGTTGAACATTATATAATTTAATGACTTATCAATATAATTTGTTTAAGGTTAGTGTTGGGAGAAGAGGTTAGGGTCTAGGACGTGAATGCAAAGATTTTATGAACCACAAAAAAGAACTGAGAACATCGGGACCTGAGAAAAACAATTGCAGCTAAATACTTCTCTGTGGTCCAGCTACACAAAAACATTCATGGTAACACTTGAAAAAAAAAATGTCTGATGAAATCCATCTTTCCTACATCTCAACCATTTTGTTGTTTGGGATCACAGCAGGACAGTTTATGAATAACTGGCCTGCATCTGTTTCCTTAGAGATTGAAAAGCCACTTGTACCATTACTGAGATTACAGTCTTATCTGACTGTGTGCTATTTTGGAATAGCTCAGACAAGCTATCTGAGGCCGACAGCAGTTCCTCCATCACATCTTATATTCTTAATATCTACCTTTCAATTCACTACCTGTCCCACCACTGTTAACCTCTACCAACTTCCTGAACTGCTTAATCTTTCATCACCTTGTTGTTGCGCCAATCAGCTCTGAAGCTGATTGGCAAATTTATTGCTACAAATTATGGGTGATGAATCTATTAACCTGTCATTTTAATCTGCAGAATGAGACAAAACAAATTTACAGTTCAAGTAGAATGCAAACTCAATTTAGCAAAGTTGATCTGAAATTCATAGTTTTCAGCTTTAAATATGGTGTTGCCTTCTCTTTGTACTCTTTCAAGAGAGAATACATTTCTTTCAGTAACAATTCGTAGGCAGAGATGTTACTTGAATTACATTTTGACCAATGGTGTGACTCCACAGCTGAAAACGACCCTGCAAATCCCTCACTGACCCAGTTTCCTGTGTCAGCATGCTGGTTTCAGTCCTCCAGTGCAGCCTATTGCATCTTTTCTTAAAAGAAAAGATGCAATGAGAAGAAAACAAATGTATAGCTTTAGGAAACTTTGCAAAACAGTGGGCCCACATTTGATTTGCTTTGCATTGTTGCAAAGATGATTCACATCTTAATTCTCACTTTTCAGAGGAAAACATGCTTTAATCACTCAAGGAGGATAAATTACAGCTGCTGTCAGAAATGCTGTGACCTAAATGTTCATGGAAGGTGGTTCATTTTGACTTTATGGTCAGCCTAACATGATTTTTTAGAGAGCTCCTTTTATTATTTACTTTTACAAAGCTTTTCTCTGTGGATGGAGCAAGTGTGAAATATTATCTTGCAACTTAAGGTTGTGGTATTCGGTTTTCATACTGTATTACATAAGAACCACAACATTTATTTGTTCCTGTTATCAGGAATGTATTTGATAGATCAACACAAAGCAGTGCATAGCAATTCAAAAAGCTTTCTTATTTAACACCTGAAAAAACATCATATCAACACTGTAAACAAGGCATGATCATCAAAGTAAGCTGGGAAAGGAGAGCATTAATCGGAGAAGCAGCCAAAAGGCCCATGGTAACTTTACAGGAGCTACAGAGATCTATAGCTTAGCTTAAATGATTTGTTGACAGGATGACTAATAGTTACGTACACCATAAATCTGGTCCTTATGGAAGACTGGTAAGAATTCAGCCATGGTTGTAAGAAAGCCATAGGAAGATCTCTTTGGGGCACAGTGCGGTGCTTGGCTGTTGGGCACTTGACCCATGTGCAGAGGCCTCAGTCCTTGGTGTGGCTGTCCCGGATTCGAGTCCCGACCCCAGAGGCCTGTGCTGCATGTCTTCCCAATGTCCCCACCCGGCTTCCTGTCTGCCTACTTTCAAAAAAATGACATCAGGGCCACAAAAAAAACAATTTCTCTTTGCAGCTTGCCTCTCGTTATGTAGTGAACATAGCAACAATGTGAAATAAGTCGCTGTGGTTTGATTTGACCAGAATGTAACTTTTTGCCTATATCAAAAATGTTATGCGCAGTGCAAAACTAACACTGCACATTACTATAAACTCACCATTCCCCACTGTGCAAAATAGCAGGGAAAGCTAAGCTGATTAGAGTTAATTGAAAGATAGGTGAGTGTGTGAAAACAATGTCCTTTACACTTTTTTCTTTACAATCATGCACTACTTTGTGACAATCTGTCACTTAAAAGCTCATTAAAAACTGTGACATTTCTACTTTTCACATATGGAAAACAGCATTTGGACAAAAGGTTTCAGATAACTTGTAGTTTGTCTCTCTGTAATATTTTTGGTCTTATGTGATCTGTGCTTGGCTTTGTTAAATTACTTTTAGTTGTACCTTCTTGGCCTTTAATTTGTTCTATTTTATTTTCATACTTTTGCTTTTTTCTGTTTGCACTCACCTGACCTATGATATTACTTTCTCCATCTAGATTCTACACCAGCACTGTGCGTATTTCATTTCCTCTCAAACGCTGGAGTTTGAGACTCTATTTTGATCCTTGCCACAATTGCTATACTTAACTGATAATAAAAGGACTTAAGACCAAGGGAATGAATTTTTTTTTGTTTGAATTTCCACTGATGTAATTTTTAGCGCATTATATTTGGGTTTATGTTTTTTCTTCTGCTTAATCCTTGTCGAAAGCATTGTAAATTTGTTGTTAAACCACTTGCCAAACCTGTATCTGCATTGTTGTCCAGTCTAAACAGTGAATATGTTTTGTATTTCATTCATGATAACATATCATAAGGACTGTTCATGAGACTTAAGTCCAAAACTTCGTGTTTAAGTCAAGTCTCATGTTTATATAGGAGTTCAATTCAGACTAGATTATTTGTTTGTGCAACTAAGCTGCAATTCGGGTCCGTCCCAGGTCTCTGGTGAACACAGTCCCATTTAGCAACTTTAACAGTTTCTAGTTAGGAAAAGTGTGATGTCTGAACAGATGTGTCATGTCAAATTAATAAAATGTGAACATACATAAGACTTTGTGCTCAGACTGCTAGAAAACTGCTTTTTACCGATGACAGAAATGAGTTTAACAAATACTACTCTGAGTAGCTGTTAGATATACTCTTTGATGAAAATGTTTTCTTCATTCTCCAATCTGAGATTTCTTAGCTCTTAGCACACTTTCTGTTGTAGGTGTTGTACAAGGTTGGATATTAGTTTGTTTTTTTTTGTTTTTTTTTTTTTTTATGTAAGGTACTCATGTATACATACATACTCCAAACCACCCAGCTTTAAAAGGCTGGGTAATTATTCAAAGCCTGGCAATCTGGTGTCGTAATGTCACATTAATCTTATCTTATTAAATAAATGTTTAGGTTTTACAATATTACTTCATGTGTTTGTAGTGTTTTTTTTGTTTGTTTTTTTTTGTGTCCGGTACAGCAGAGTAACACTAAGAATTGTTGTCAGAATCAGAATCAGAATCAGCTTTATTGCCAAGTTCATGCATACATCAAGGAATTTGACTCCGGTACACTTTGCTCTTTTGTTCTGTTTTTGTATTACAGATTATACAAATTTACAATTTACAATGTACAATATACAATGTACAATGCAATATTCTGCATTACAGAATATACAAATTTACAATTTACAATGTACAATATACACATATATAATAAAAAGGTGCATTTGCAACATCTGTATGCTGTTGTTCTGTACTCTATTGAATGTT
>JAHUTJ010002166.1:0-14243 GCA_036250325.1 Characodon lateralis
TGGATGGATGGACGGATGTAGGGATGGATGGATGTATGTAGGGATGGATGGATAGAAGGATAGATGGATGGATGTAGGGCTGTAGGGATGGATGGAAGGATAGCTGGATGGATGTATGTATGTAGGGATGGATGGAAGGATAGATAGATGGATGGACGGATGGACAGATGTAGGCATGGATGGATGGATAGATAGATGGATGGACGGATGGACAGATGGATGGACGGATGGACAGATGGATGGATGGATGGATGTATGTATGTAGGGATGGATGGATGGACAGACAGATGGATGGATGGACAGATGGATGGATGGACGGATGGATGTAGGGATAGATGGATTGATGGATGGACGGACGGATGTAGGGATGGATGGACAGATGGATGGATGGACGGATGGATGTAGGGATAGATGGGTGGATGGACGGATGTAGGGATGGATGGAAGTATAGATGGATGGATGTAGGGATAGATAGATGGATGGATGGATGGATGTATGTAGGGATGGATGGTTGAATGAATGGATGGATGGATGGATGTATGTAGGGATGGATGGAAGGATAGATGGATGGATGTAGGGATAGATAGATGGATGGATGGATGGACAGATGGATGGATGGACGGATGTAGGGATGGATGGATAGAAGGATAGATGGATGGATGTAGGGCTGTAGGGATGGATGGAAGGATAGCTGGATGGATGTATGTATGTAGGGATGGATGGAAGGATAGATAGATAGATAGATGGATGGATGGATGGATGTATGTATGTAGGGATGGATGGATGGACAGATGGATGGATGGACGGATGTAGGGATGGATGGATGTATGTATGTAGGGATGGATGGATGGACAGATGGATGGATGGATGTATGTAGGGTTGGATGGATAGAAGGATAGACAGATGGATAGATAGTAAAGTACCTGACAAACAGTGTGGAATGCTGCACTGAGGTCCAATAATTCAGCACTGTGGATCATCCACAGTCATCTGAAAGGTAGAACCTGCTGCAGGTGATGGAGCTTCAACACGTTTGTGTTTAACAGGTAAAAGGTTTCAAATGTAACAATCTGAATGTTCCTGACTGTACACACGTGCAGACACCAACACGCTGCGACGGCTGTGGTCTGTGGAGAAAACTGTGTCCAACCAGACGGAGTGGCTGACCTCCACCCTGCAGCTCACTAAAGGTAACACACCTGTCCAGGTAACCTTGACCTGCTGTAGCTGTCCTTCATCTGACGGCATTTCCTGTTGTGCACTGCAGACACAACTAAAGATGTTCAGAGGCTGAAGTTCTCTGTGGAGAGCAACAAGGACCAGCTGACCTCAGGTGAAACACGTTCCTCTTAAACTCGTCAAAAATATCTGGAAACCTCTGGGTGATCCTGACTCTGTGTTTCCTCAGTGTCTGAAGGCCTGAAGCAGCTCTCGGCTCTGGACACCATCGGCAGGACGGTCGCCAAGCTTAAATGTACCCTGGAACGCTACATGAACAATGGTGCGCTCTCTTGAGACATAGCAGAGTTCCCAAAGAACCCACAGGAATATTCCTACTTTAACCCCGAGTTCACACAGACTCCGTCATCCGCGCCCTCCGTCACAAATAGAAGCCATTCTAGTCAATGTGGTAATTAACACTGGCTCTGTGGCGCTGCAGGATGACGAAGAAGAGCCCTCCTTCATCGTCTGTCAGACCAGATCAAGTCAGGCAGGAAGTCAGGCACGAGAAAAGTAAAGCACATCCAACATTCCAAAGTAAGAGACAATCAATCACACAAGGTCACAAATATGTCAGATGGTCTTGGGAGATATTTGACACCATGGACGCTCAAAAGTTTATTCTGGAGATGAATTGCCTCATGGCACAATATGCAACGGATGACAGGGCAGAGACAGAACGTGAACTCGGGGTAACACCTTCGTCCCGTTGGGAAATGCTGGGAATGTTGATGGTTTTCTGGATTTTTTTTCAGTTTCAATAGCATGTTCGGAAAATGTCCTCATGTGCTCAATTTCCAACAACGTCCGCAGTCTGAACTCTGGTTGTATCGCTGATGTTTTCACTTTCAGTAGTCATTATCTTCTCTGTCCCCTTGTGTCTCAGGTTCAGTCTCTTACGGCTGCTGTCCCCTTGGTTGGGAGAGTTTCAGCACCAGCTGTTACTTCTTCAGTAGGGCTGCTCTGTCCTGGCACGAGGCTCGGGACAGGTGTAATGGACTTGAGTCTCACCTGGTCATACTAATGAGTGATGAAGAATGGGTGAGACAGTCTGTCCCTCTGTTTAATCTGTTCATTTATTTTGAGAGTTTAAACTTATTGATGGGGCAAACGGACAGTAATGCTCTGTGGTGGATAAATTATGGTGTCATCCGCATAAAAACTGACATCCTATCATATTAACCACATTAGATTAATTGTCGGTCTCTCTCCATGGTCCAGGACTTTGTGACCCATCGTTCTGCAGGTACTTTCTACTGGGTGGGTCTGACGGATGAGAAGTCAGGAAGGTGGGAGTGGGTCAATCAGACGCCGTATGTCATGAACCGCAGGTAAAACATCTGACTTATCATATTTATTTATACATCTTATTTATCTCTGTTGTCTCAAGGACCTTTTATACATATGGGAGCAAATTGTATCTTTATGGCTGCTGGTACCAAAAAAATCTAAAGATCCAGTTAAAAAGAGGATCTGTACCAAGTTGTTGGTTGTGTGTCGATGCCACACTGCTTGATGCCTTTGGTTCACGACACTGTTTGACTAAATGATTTAAAGGTCAGTCATCCAAAGTTCACAGAACAATGTTGAAAGGCCTTCAGAAAGTCTGGAGAACTGATCAAGACCAATCTAGAACAAGAACTGGAAAGCCTGGATCCAAGGAAACAAAACCAAAAGTAACAAGGACTCTTAAATCCACCTGATGTGTCTGCTTAATTTTCTAGACGATGGAAACCTGGGCAGCCCGACAGCTGGACCGGTCATGGTCTCGGTGCCGGAGATGAAGACTGTGCTCACATTCACAACGATGGCCGGCTCAACGACCTGCACTGCTCCACCAGGCTGCGCTACATCTGTCAGAGACACAGTCAGCGCAGCTGAACGCCTCCAACACCTGTAGCCAGATCTGCTGCCCCCTACTGATGAGGAACAGTATGAACCCAACAGACCAGGCTGGCAACTCGGTGTGGCCCTTAGTTCTACATGTTGTTTTATCGGTCAACCCAGTTTCTAACTAGGACACACCAGATTGGACAGGTGTCCCAGTTTAACAACGTTCTCCTTGTTTAAGACGTTTTTTGTTCATTTGTCAAATAAAAACGATCAGACTTTATTTCTGTCTGATTTTAAACTTCTGTCACGTTTCTCATCCGTTGACACATCTAGAATGTGTTTTATGTTGGTCCAAACACGAAGAAATGAAGCGGAGATATCAGGTGTGTGTCATTTATTATGATCCCTTATTTTCTATGGTGTGTGTGTGTTGGGATGAAGGGTGTGTCCTACTGCGTCAGGACAAAGCTGCTTTCACTGTGACATCAAAATCTGGTTTATTTCCATATGTGAGGACAACTGGACCATCTGGAGGTGAAGTCTCAATGCTCTGAGAGCGCCCCCAAGTGGTCAAGTAGTTATGAAGGTCGTGTTATGAAGATCAGACTGTGCTGCAGTATCAGATGTGTAGGAAGACCATGGAGCATTTGAGCTCCACTTGTTTCCACCAAGTAAAGAGTTACTTCCTGTTTGAAGAAACCTTCAGGGAGGAACCCATGCAGGACCTTCAGATTTATTTACAGGAAACTTCTTCACAGTTTAGAAAACACAGAGAGGCAAACAGGCGGTTTGATAGGAACGTCAACACTGCTGGAAACAGGAGCAGAACATATCACGAGAACATCATGAGAACATTATTTCCAGGTCCAAAGCTCTGGAAGCATTAGGCTCCAGCAGGAGGTCTGAGCAGATGTCAGGAGCAGCTGTGGGCTTCAACATGGTTCAGAGAACTGCTTCCACAGTGGTTCTGCTTGGTTCTGGTATGATTTCAACACAGAGATGTTGGAGCAGAACACCCAGAACTTGCAGATCAGGGTCTATTATAAACCACAGAGTCAACAGAAATGGATCGGGTCTTTAGGTCTCACTTCACAGATCCTGAAGCATGTTTCATTCAGAACATCTGCTGCTGAGCGGAACCAGATCTGTGGGAACTTCTGCTCACTTGTCTGCTCTCCTACATTGGCATGAAGGTCTGTGGATGCTGCAGTGATGTCACCTCTGCAGACATTTGGACCTCCTTCAGATCGTTTCTGAAACCTTCTACTGGTACCAGCCCAGTTTATTACCCGTCCCCGATGAAGATGTGTAAAAGACAGAGTTCATTCAGTGAAAAGGTCCAACATTAAGAAATGAATTTTCATAAATGAATAAACCTGAAGCTTCTTCTGAACTTGAAACTCCGTGACTTTCTGGTTCCCTGGGGTATAAATGTGATGTGACACAGAGGTCCATTTGGTCCACTGGACCGGACCAGGACCCACGTTTAAGTTCCTCCACACAGTGAGGAGGATAAACATCTCCTAAGTTCATCCAGGGGTCATCAGATCTCCATGACAACCATTAGATGTTATCTCCATCTGTCCAACCATCAGAACCATGCTGGAAGCTTCGGTCAGGAGAGACTTTTACAACACTCCAGGTGGTTCTGCTGTGGAGCTAAGCAAGAATATGTGGAAGAACATCTTATGTCCCCTGTTATGTATGGTGGAGGACCCGTGGTACTGTGGGTCAGTGTCTCTTCCACAGGTCCAGGGTCACATATGGCCACATCAATACAGAATCAATTCAGCAGACGCAGGAACAGCCTTCATCCATGACCGTCTCAGTCGGCAGAACTAAGTCCAGCAGAAAACCTGAAGGCTGAGCTGGAGAGAGGAGAAGAACGATCAAAGATCCTTCCTGTCTGGATGCTCCATCCTGCTGAAACGTTAGAGGAACAGGTGACTTTGTTAACGAAGGATTTCTAAAAATCGTTCAGTGTGGGATTATGTCTGGAGTAAAGGTTTGCTTAAGGGTTTCTGACACATCTTCATCAGGGTTCGGTTCTTCTGGAGCGCAGCTTCCAGGGTAAAGTGAAAAAGTTCCTCTTCATCGCTGGGAACAGCAGATGATGAGGAGCTCTCAGTCTTTGAGGTGGAACCCTCGACTCAGGACAAGTTCAGTCCTGGCTCCGCCCAGGTGACACGCCTCCAGGACACAAACAAGCCTCTGATTGGCCAGCTGGGGCGCCATGGCGATGAGGTCAGCTGAGGGAGAGATCAGAGGATCACCATGTGAGGTTGTTCATGAACAGAGCAGTCTGGTCTGCACTGACCTGGTGAAGGTGGAGGTTTGTGTGAGGAGAAGGCTCCATGGGACAGGATGGAGGTCCAGGTGTTGGAGTGATGGAGCAGGGAGGAGGAGAGGTGAGGGAGGAAGACTGCATCGATCAGCAG
This sequence comes from Characodon lateralis, assembly GCA_036250325.1. Taxonomy (NCBI): domain Eukaryota; kingdom Metazoa; phylum Chordata; class Actinopteri; order Cyprinodontiformes; family Goodeidae; genus Characodon; species Characodon lateralis. The sequence goes on from JAHUTJ010002166.1 coordinate 5,493, forward strand.
GCCGTCTGACAGAGCTGAGGGGACAACCACAGATAATTATTACTTTGAGACACAGCTCCACCCTCTCCACCATCACTCTGTCAGTACCTCTCAGTCTCACTGTGTAGTAGTCTTTAGGGGCGGAGTCAAAGCATTCCGCTTTGGCTCCGCCTCCCATTCCGACCGCAGCTGCCTGCTCCTCCCTGTGATTGTAGTCAAAACGCAACGGTAAGGTTTCCGTGGCGATGGGTGGGAACACCGGGGGTAGGGGTGCGGTGCAGAAGGATGAAGAGTCTTCATCGGCCTCCTCCTCCTCATCTTCTTCATCAGCGGCGTTTTCCAGAAACTCCATGGAGGCTTCAAACAGGATCACTGCAGACAGAGACAGATCAACCAGACTGAGAGGGAGGGGCCTCCAGATGGATGATGGGAGCTGTAGTCCTGCCAGTGTCAGTCCAGGACAAGAGGCGTCATCATCCTGAAACCTGCAATTAGTGGATAAAACTGTAGAGAACCAACTTCTGAGAGAGCAAAGGTCTTCATCACACTTACAGGAGAACTGAAGTCTGTCAGATGATTCATTTATCAAGGAATGAGTCAGTCTGAAAACAAAAAGACCGTCCGTCCATCCATCCGAAACACAGTCCATCCATCCATCAGAAACACAGTCCGTCCATCCATCCATCCGTCCATCCATCCGAAACACAGTCCATCCATCCATCCATCCATCCATCAGAAACACAGTCCATCCATCCATCCATCCATCCATCAGAAACACAGTCCATCCATCCATCCATCCATCCATCCATCCTTCCGTCCGTCCATCCATCCGTCCATCCATCCATCCATCCATCCATCCATCCGCAGGGTCGTGGGGAGCTGGGAACAGATTCTGCGGAATCATTTCTGGTCCTGAAACCCTGGGTGATCTGGGTCATCTCTGACCCGTTTACAGAACTTTTCTGGCCCACAAACCTAAACTATTGATGTATATCTGTTTATTTCTACAACCATAATTCGATGAAACAGAGTAAAAGTCAGAAAGATGCTGAATCTCATGTATTATATCATTATTTTCTTACTTTTTATTCCAGCCAGTTTCCACGGACTGTGGTTCTGATCCATTTGGAGCAGTTGATTGTGATGAAATCTGACAGATTCTGAGCTCTGACCCAACCCTAATAACGGCTCCATGATGACATTAACTCCCTACAGCAGACTGAGGGAAGTTTAGAGACAAGTACTTGTTAGTGGTCCTAAAGCAGGGGTGTCCAACGTTTAGACGTGTCTGCTTCAACACCAGGTCATCAGCAGAACTCTGTAGAACCTGACTCCATGCCACGGAGGTCATTCAGGGACACATCTAAATGCAGCCAAGCGGCCCTCTTGAGATTGGACTTTGACACCCCTGTCCTAACGGGGACAAACATCCGTAGGAAACCTCGGCCAGTAGATGGCACTACTGAAAACGTCTAGTACAAAACGATTAAATGTGTAAAAGTTGAAAGTTGGAAAGAAGAACCGGATCAAACTGCTGAATCTGTCTCTGGATTTACCACTGGACCATTTGACCAGTTCTGATGCCTGAGGACCGGTTAACTTTAGGTGATGTTTCTGTCACAGATTCATAATTTTATTCACACACTTCAGATCTCCAGAACAACACGTTTACAGAGTGGACCTGGTCCCGTTCACAGTACGTCGGAACCATCAATGTATTCTTCAGGTTGGGCCTGAGTGGTTTTGGGTCGGCATGAAACAACCTGCAGGACAGAGACAGAACCTGAGCGACTTACCTGTCTTGTTGTTGTTTTCTGTCTGGACTGTGAGGAGAGGACATCTGGAGAGACAAAACACACCATCAAACACCCAGAGAGACAGACGGATAGACAGAGAGAGAGACAGACAGACAGAGAGACAGACAGAGAGACAGACGGAGACAGACAGCAGTTATGTCCAGCGTCTCTGACCTCTTGCTGGGCGTCCCAGACAGCAGCAGCTTCCTCCTCTTCCTGAAACAAACCCTGAGACGTGAATCCAGGTGTCTCACAGAGAGACGCCTGCTGACATCAGACTACAGTCTCACCGTGACGAGCTGAGGTCTGCAGGACGAGGGGTGGACACACTGAGGGCCGAGGACAGAGAGGTTGGAGAGAAGGAGGAGGAAGGAGGTCTGATGGAAGGTGAAGAGGAGGAGGACGAGGAGAGGGATGAAGGTCTGTCCTTCCAGAACAAACAGCGATCCTCCTGAAGGACAACAGAACCGCTTCAGCTCCCGTTTATATATTTGTCAGGTTTGTGTCTGAGCTGCTGTGTCCAACCTCACCTCTCCTCTGCGGCTGTAGGTAACCATGGAAACGGTTGCCTGGAGGCAGAAGGTGCGTCGCTCTCGGTAACAGAGCCTCTCCAGCTCCCTCTGAAGCTCTGACCCCTGCAGGAATCCCAGCTCACCTAAAAAAACAGCAGAACCAGAACCAGCACAGACTGAAAACCATCCCACGGGTGGACCTAAAGTCAGGTCAGCTCACCTCTCCTCTCCTTCATAAACGTCTCCAAGGAGACCGCAGGAGGCGGATACATGGAGAATCCCCCGATCAGAGCCCTGCCCAGCACCTGCTGATCGTCCTGACTCCTCAGCCACTGCAGGAAGATTCGCACCTGCTGCAGTTTACGGTAGCTCATCTGGGAGTGGTGGCCCAGTCCTGTCAGCCAGCCAATCAGGAGACAGGACAGGGATCAGGCTGGATGAAGAGAGAGAACCCTAACCAGATTCCAGGTTCAGATTTACCTGTGCAGTACACCTGAGTGTAGGTGGTGTTAGTCAGGTAGAAAGAGTCGGGACTCTGATCCGACCTGATGGACTTCAGTCGAGTGCAGACGACCACAGACACTGCAGTCAGAGACAGCCTCCGAAGTCTGGTCATCATGAACGAGTCTTCTCATGAAAGCCTTAGAGATAGCTGCGGTCGGCTGTGTACTTATCACTGTTACTCAGACTCACCTGGGTGGAGCTTCAGGTGTGTCTCAGGCTGAGATGTGGAGAAGAGCTTCACCATGATTGGTTTATCACTGCTGCCATCCTCCAATCGGAGCCAGCGGTACTCCAAAAGCCCCGCCCCTCGACCATCTTTTTTACAGAAAGCAAAATGATCCGATTTGTTGTGTTTTAACAGAAGAAGCTGCAAGGTTCACCCATCAGTCCGGCTCACCTTTACTCCTGACTCGCTCTGACCGACCTGTGAATGTCAGCAGGCCGATGACATCACACAGGTTTCCCTGAGGACGCTCCAGAAGCTCCTTACTGGTCAGTAAAAGGACAAGGAGGTAACCTGAGGGTTGGGACATGGATATAAGGCTGGATGGAGCTCTAACTGTAGGGATGTGGAGACGAACCTGTTGTAGAAGTTGTATGAGGGCGCAGGTGGGAGGTACTCCGGTGAGACAGAGGATTCAGGGAGAACGGATATCTGTGCTGCAGGATTCCTGCTGTTCACGCTGATTTCTGCAAAAACAAGAAATCCACAGAAACAGTTGACCTCTGTAACAAACCGACATACTCAACATTTAGGTAAATGGTCTCAGAACGCTTTGGTCTACAGAGAAGGTCATGCTCGAGTTGACCTTGACTGCAAGGTGCCCAGGTCCTGTGGCTGCAAAACAAGCCCAGAACATCCGCCCTCCACCGCCATGCTAAACATGGAGGCGTCTGAGCTGAGATGCTGGGTTTGGTTCAACATCTCTGCTCTGGTATTTTATTCCAGAAGTCCTGAGCTTCATACGATTAGGACCTGGTCACCACACAGTCCTCACTTAACCCCACAGATAGGTCAGAGTGGGTGATTTCTACCGATGTCATCAACCTCGGCCTGGTAGTGCTGTTTGACCCGGTAGTGTCTCAAGCTGATGACGTCACCGGGCTTCAGACGGCGATACCAGCGGACACACACACTGTTCCACAGCACCACACACGCACTTCCTGTCCGGTCACACGCCTGCAGCACGGCCTGGAGCGCACACACACAGAAAGGAAAATGGTTTTTAGTTCGGACCTGAGTTTTATCTCCTCCTTGTTCAGGTCAAGCCTGCTGGTTGCAGTCTCCACGTTGACCACTAGATGTCAGCTTGCTCCATAAGGTGTTGCTGCTCCAGCTGTAGACCAGCTCTGTGGAAGCTCAATGGTCCTGCTGGTTTTAAATCAGAGGCTTGCAGATAAAACAGGCCCACAGAATCACACATCCTCCACCGTATTTAACCGTGTTTCAAAGCAGAGCCCCCCGTAGACCTACAGGTGAATTACTCACCAACACCAGAGTGGACTCACTGACCTTATATGGGCACTCACAGTTCCTGTCTGTCCTCCCGTAGTACATCAGGTGAGACTTGTTGATGATGCGCACAATCAGCTGATACTGTATGGCGCCACGGCGACCAGACAGGAAGCAGTCTCGCAGCTCAGACACGGTCACAGACGGCCGTTGTCCTGACAACACAAACAGCCATTTGATTGTTGGCTTAATTAGTTACTTCCTAGAGAAGCTGTGGGGTGACTGGCTCTACCTTCCTCCTCTTCATCTTCCTCCTCCAGGCGGTCCTCAGTGGGCGGAGCCTCCATCCACACCTCTCCACTGTAGTCCACATTATTCCACAGAGGGAGGAACACGCTCCTGCTGGCTCTGAGTGGAACCAGTGGACCTGATGGACCAATAAAGCGATCAGCTGACAGGACAGACAGACTCCTCTGATGGTTTTACTGGTGTTTGTGTTCTCACCAGTTGGTCCTGATGATCCAAACCAGGGCAGCGAGTCCCAGGCCACCTGGGACCTCCAGACTCCTTCCTCCTCCTCATCATCTGCTGAGTCTCTGACCTGAACGCTCACCAGTCTATAGCTGCAGGGGGGCGGAGCCTCATTCAGTTGCTCTGACCACATTGCTGCACAGCCTCTCACCTGGCTACACTCACCTGTCTCTGTCCGCACAGGCCCCAGGGCATTCTGGGAGCTGGGCGCTCAGGGCGGGACTGAAGGTAGCGTTATAAACTGGCGACCGCGGCTTCAGGACTCGCCTCTCCACCAGCTGGTTCAGACCGGGGTCCAGAGTCACCTGGAGACGGCAATCCCCGTCTGTCAGCGTGACGTCATACAGGTCCTCACCTGGAGACAAGGTCAGGACAGAAGACAGATGGAGGTCACGTGATCAGAAGACAGTTTCTGTCCTGTTTTTGTCCTCAGCATCTCACCGCTGAGGACAGCCTGGGGAAAGTAGATGGCGGACGCCTGGTCTCTGCTGTAACGGCGAACGTCCACAACATGCAGGGACTCCCTGCAGACAACGGGAGAGGACGAGGACGCCTGCAAGACAAACGCAGGGGCACGAAATCCCAGAAATCAGCAGGAGACAACAGACTACTGGACTGCAGGTCATTTAACCCCTCACCACTTCATACTTTGTATTGTTTGGTAGTCAACTTCTTCAGGCACCAAACAGAACTGTCTGGTACCTGGTCGTTCCACGTTATTCTACTTTGACCAGAATCTCTCAACTGGTCCAAACGGGGAACAGAACCACAGTCAGTGGAATTAGGCAATAAACAGCTAAGTTAAATTATGCTAGATTTTAGGATTTTGTGACCATCAGTCAGCAACAAATAAATAACTTAAAGTGGCTGTGACATCACATTTTCAGGATAAATTCAGTTACATTTATGGGAAGGAAACATTGATGCAATATTTTCAAACGTAAACTCATGCCACTAAAATGAACGGTTGTTGAGATATATGGTCATAAATGTGACTAAAAAGGCTTTTCCAGACTACCCTTTTAGATTTTGTTGCGCTCCTTGATGACATCAGAGGGGAACCTCTGCAGGTAAACTGACAGCAGCTAGAATCTGATGTTTCTGTAGATGTATTTCAGTCACCATCAGAGAGACGCAGCAGAGTCAGGAGAAGAAAGTCAGCTTTCATCAGGTAGCAGAGCACCAGATGCTGCTGCCGTGAGGACGACCATCTGATCCCACCGGAGCACGGCCGGAGTCAGTATGCATGAACCATACGGGACCACCGGGAAACAGAACCAGCACAACATCCAGATTTTCAAAGTAATTCTCTAAAGACGGACTAGATCTCATTGTATTAATACATACATACATTTATATATACACGTTTATATTAGCAGTTAACATTAGATCAATTAGATCAGTTACTGGGTTAACTAAGGGATTATAACCAAGCTATTAAACATTAAATGCAGCAAATGAAGCAACAAATACAGCTTCTCTGCTCTCAGTGAACTCATCCATTGTAGAACAAAACGCAGGAAAATATCTGGATGCATGAAACAAAAAATGAAGCCGTTTAACCTCCACAGAATGGCTTTTATCGAGCGATCGGATTATGGTTCTTGGAGCTCCTCCGGGCTTTGCAGTGGACCGGACCAGACCGAACCAGAGCAGATACAGTGTAATCCAGGGTTACAGTAAATACGGCTCCGAGTGAAACAAGCAGAGGTGAAGCTGAGCAGCAGCAGCGACACAAGAGATGATTCAGGAACTGAAGACACCACCTGGTGCCATTTTTTTATCTTTATGTCAGAATCTATAGAGAAGTATTTATTTAAACATATCGTATGCACCTGTAATTTATCTTATTTTAATAATAAAAATAATGCTTAATTAATGTTAATTAATAGCATTAACTGCTGATCTAAATGCACTTTTGTAACCAGGAAGTGTTCTTACCTGCCGAGCCTTGATCCATTTAGCAACAGCAGCAACAACTGTTTTTATGGAGACCTTTTCCCATCAGATGTTCTGAACAGTGAGGCTGTAGACTCTGCTTCAACGTTCTCCGTCTGTCAGATATCTATTTATCTATTATTTATTCTAGAATTGCACCGCTCACGGTGGCAGCAGGTTGGAGTAGCTTTTTTGGGAACTCTTCCTCTTGTGGTGGATACAGTAGATTTTTCTTGGACGACTGTCCTCTCCGGTGTCGGATGCTGTGCAGCTTGGAGGATTTGTACTTTTGGACATTTGTTATGATGCATTGCCAAGGCAACGGGCTTGTTTCTTACAACCGGGAGTAGCTGATTAATATCTCAAAAACTCAAATAATACTTCACCTACAACGTGTCATGTTGGCTCACTGGACCGCAGTTTTCCAGCTCTGAACCAGGAAGCTCTGATCCTCTTCGCTCCAGGAAAGTAGTGCAGACTACTGGTTGTTGTCGTAGTGTTGCTGCCACCAGCAATGCACCGTTTCTCCACATTAACGCTGTTTTTAACTCAACTTGGCTTCTACCTGAGCAGTTTCTCATTGACGCTCACACAACGAATGACCCAAGACTTCCCCTCTGATGTCACTTCCTGGCGAATTTGGACTTGCAAATTTAACACTGACATATGTTCATTTTGTGTCACAATTGTCTTTTATCACGTCATTGATCCTGATTTCATGTCTCTTACTACCCGGTTCCTTCAATATATAGATGTTTTCTTTCAATTCCTGCATTTGTGGGAAAAGCGTCACACTTTAAAGAAAAATAAACTGATATTCGACTGTTTGGGTGTGAAATGGAAACAGGAAGTGATGAAATGGTAATGCGGTTACAAACTGACCCAGAGGAAAATGATGCTCTGATTAAACCAAAATGACACAGAGCCATTAATTATTAATGTGACTAACCTATCTACATTAACCGTTAATACGGCATGAATTTATTAATGATAAACGTATCTAACCTGGCTAAATGTTACCCAACACAACCCGCCGTTATATCAGTTTAACTAAAGGTTCTGGTCATAAACTGGGCCTCTTCTGTTTAAACTGCATCATCGGTCGGTGCTGTAGCTGATAAAAACTGGTTCAAACAAACAGAACCGAACAAACTACCCGGTAATACGGCCGAACTGATAGCTTGAACGTGTTTTATACGAATCTGAGACAAACCGAACTCCACAGAACACCTGCTGTTCTTACTGAGTGGACCCGCCTAAGCCTGTTGGGTTCTGAATGGAGTCTGGTGGAGGATCCGATCACAGAGGCGGGATGGAGGCCGATAACAGCTGCTCCAATACAGCTCCCCAGAACGGTCCCGGTGATTAAAAACTCTGGGTTCTGACCTGGTTCGGAGCGGGTCTGGACCGGGTCAGGGTCCTGTGAAAGATGCAGCCGTCCACCGCCATGTTGGTGAGTCACAGTGGGGTGCATTGTGGGAAATGGAGGCTAGATGTTCTGCTGCTGTGGAGCCTTCCAGAGATTTCTGGTGGACAACATTTAAACTTCCTAGAAGCGGACCACACACAGATGTCCTCCTGTTATTATATTTATAATATATTAATTATCAGCCGGACACAGCGCAGGTGGATTAGAACGCATGCGTCAATTAAACCAATCCTTTATCTCCCAATAATTAGACATTATTATTTATTGAAACTGTTGGTGATCGTTTCATTAATAATTTACTTCACCAGGCCGTGTGATCATGGCAGCACATCATGAGTGGATCAGCAGCTAAAACTACGAGGTAATTGGTCCACAGCGGAGTTGTTGTGCAGGTCAACCAATCAGATGTTAGGGTTAATTAAACAGGAAGGAAGTTATGTGATCTTACTCGTACTCGTCTTCTGCATATCCGGACCGGGTCACGGGGGCAGCAGACTCAGCAGAGACGCCCAGACGTCCCTCTCCCCAGACACCTCTTCCAGCTCCTCCGGGGGGAGCCCAAGGCGTTCCCAGGCCAGCCGAGAGACATGGTCCCTCCAGCGTGTCCTG
>JAHUTJ010002167.1:0-14240 GCA_036250325.1 Characodon lateralis
CTTGGTTCAGGATCCCACAAAGTCTTCATGTGTCCATAGGTCTCTGAGTCCAACTCCCCAAAAAGGTTACTTGTACGGCCAGTCTCTGGATTGGTGTCATTCTGAGAAGACAGAGAATACTGACCAGTATCTTGCTAACCCATGACATTAGAGTACCACATGTCTAATTAAACATCCTTTCTTGATGTCTCCACAGTCGGATTACTATTTGTGTCCATTTAACTGCTCTACATATTCCCCTCTAAACCATACAAAGTTCTAAAAAAAATAAAGAATATGAAACCAACTAACGTACTTGGTGTCAAAACTTAAGTTGTGCAAAAAGGAGATTGTTGTAGCTTCAGGGTTAACCCAGGCCAAAATAACAACCAAACAGATCTGCCTTTTATGGATAAACCTTACCTGATAAAAAAATTGAAACCAAAGACATTCATCTTACCTTCCTAAATCAACAGAAACAGGAGAAAACGTTGTTCAACAAAAATGGCAGTCAAACCCTTACTGATCTCTTAGTTATTACATCATACGTTATCCAAGCATTAGACGTCAAGGAACTTGTTCAGATCATAGTTGTAACAGAAGTATCACATGTAAATTGGGTGTTGTTGCATTGGTAGCATCACCTTGTCTGTATTCCCTTAGTGTCCTTTTCCTGTATTTCCTCAATTTCCTCCTTTATCATAGTCCAATGCGATGATGACATGAATAAGTCTGTGATGACTTTCACAGCAGTGCTCAAACTCCAGCCCCGAGTACATAGGAATCTCAGAAAACAAAATAATTATGAGCAGAAATGAAACTTTGAAACCAAATTTAACAGTGTAAATCTTTTAGATTAGAATTGTGCTGCAGCAAATAAAAAATAAAAAAATACATAAAGTTCTTAAAACAAATAAATGGTCAAACCATTTTCTCTTCAGAAAGAACTTTCTTCTAAAAGCTCTCTCAATGAGAACCCAGGTCCAGCCTCCACATCAACGAAGGGTAACGTTCTGTAGGTCAATTTGGTTCCCTCTCATCACCTGTAAAAGGCTATTGATAGAGAGATCTGAACTGCTCCTTTTAGCAGTCATAATCAATTATATTCGCTCAGGGTTGTCATGCAAAAGAAAGAAACAGAAGTTAGCAAGGATAGTTCAAGCAAACACATTTTCCAGCATGAAGTGCCATTCTACCTCGCCCTATCAGCACAGATATTGTTCTAAACTGTGTATTTCTCAGGCATTATCCTGAAAAGAGATAAATTGACATTGCTAACTCCTGTGTTTTTGTACAGTAAGTCAAAATAAGTTAAATAGTCTTCAATTTGATCCAGTGCCTAAAAATAGTATGTCTGGTGCGCATTTTATTATCATTCAGAAATTAGTCATTTTATAGAACCGTGTGAGACCACACCTCATGTGTTATTTTATTCTTAAATCAATCTCATAAACTTCTGACTTAACCCCTCTTTGGTCAGAGAGATACATCAGAACATTTAGATGTGTTGTTCAGGCTTCACAGATAAGCTCAAGTTTCCCTCTTATTCGACTGAAGACATGAGCCTTGTCACTTATGTACTTCAAATGGTCCACTCACTCACAGTTAAATAACGTTCCTTTTTTGATATTAGATGCTGTTTTCAAATGAGAGATGCATGTTTCAGATGATGCATCCCAGTTTCTGCTATTTTGTTAAGTTATCAGATTTCAGCTAATATTCTATAATCAACTTCATCCTGTTACTGCAAGCTTTCAGATGAAGTCAGTTTTCAGCATTCAAAGTTTTCTTGTTTATTGACATTCTGTGTCCTTGTATGTGTGAATAATGTTGTATCTTCATGATACTAACTTAATTAACCACTGCTTCTGCACTAATAATCAAATTTTATGATACTTTGTCTCTCCTGCCAGTATTGTCAGTTTCCCTTCAGTTAACAGCTGGCATAGGGTCGGTTCCTTCACATTCTTATCTAAAAGATAAGTTTTAACTTCCATGCCAAATGTTTAGCCCTTATTTCTCTGTATTCCGGGTGCGAATACTTAATGGAGTCTGCAATTTTGTGCTTTGTCCAAAGAATGTGATGTTTGGCATTGTAGAGACAATGCCTGGACGTTCTCAAAACAGAAGATAACCAATTCCAAAGGGAGGGAGTTCATTCCTCCCTCCTATGATAGAAACCTCTTAGTTTGCTGACATTCTGAGACCTTGTTTATAGCCACATCAAACACCGCTGCTGTTTTCCACTAACAAAGATTATGTTAATTTATAATTGCCTGTACACACAATCAAAAAGTTCCCCATATAATTATTGAAAGACATCCAGATCACATGGCACTTTCTCTGTTTGCGAAAGAAATGTCAACTACATTTCGCCTTAAAGGGGACATTGCTATTTTCCTAATAGTTTCCCCACAGTAACAAACATTTAATAAAATCCATTGTTTAAAGAAAACAAGAAACCTTTTTTATTTTGTACATATATACTACCATTGTGCATCTCAAACACTCATTTATCTGTGAAAGACTTACTTGCGAAGACTTAGAATCCATTATCCTATACTGTAAAAACCATTCAGTCGTGCAGGATTGTAAATTTATTTAAGTTCTTTTTTTAAATTCTCTAAGCAACTTTCCTAAGTCAAAACCCTGCTCTTTATATACTTATAATCTCTCTCTCTGTTCTGGGATCTAATCCAAAAACCATTTCCTTATCCTACTCGCCTTCTGAAGAATGTTTCCTGGACTTACATTCTCAGCTAATATGTTAGAGGTTAAACTTCCCACAGAGTTTTTCTTGGGATCTAGGGTAACACCTTCAATCATTAAAACTAAAAATCATTAAAAAAGACAGTTTCAAAGGCGATCATGGTAACGTCGGACATGTACGTATTTCTATGCAGAAAGGAACAAAATAAAGAAATTAATTATCAACAAAGTTTTGCAGAAAGTCATATTTCTTTTTATATTAAAATAAGATTCCCATTAATAAAAAAAAATAAAAAATAAACAATCAATAAAGGATTCAAATTAAAATGAAAATAATAGCTTAAAATTGAATGCAAAGATATATATTAAATTTCCAACCAACAGCTAATCTGTTTCTGAACTCATAGAGACTATTCTNAAAAAAAATAAAAAATAAACAATCAATAAAGGATTCAAATTAAAATGAAAATAATAGCTTAAAATTGAATGCAAAGATATATATTAAATTTCCAACCAACAGCTAATCTGCTTCTGAACCCATAGATTGCTCTAATATCAGTTCTTCAGCTTTTTTAAGGTCAAAGCATCAACAGTGAAACATCTCTATTAAATACCAAGTGTATTTCATAGTAGTAACGTAACCCGTCTATTAACATTATATATATATATATATATATATATATATACAGCTTCTCAGGCTCTCCTCTGCCCCCCTTTAAACATGTCTGAGTGAGTGGGGCGTCAGCGATTTTGCAAGTTTAGACTTTGTTAGACTCTTAATTCCCATTTCAGCATTTGCTCAAGTGCTGTATTAATTTGTTTAAAATGTCTGGTTACTCTGAGCTTTTTAATTTGTCCCATTTTAACGTCTTGAATATCTTATTTACCTTTATAAAGTGAATTTGTATTTATCACCTGGTTGGAGCTCAAAAGGCAATGAATTATTTTGCTAAGGAAAGAACTCATGATGGCCATCAATGTTTTGTTCAGTAGCTGTTTAATGTTGTAGCTTATTCTAATTCAATTTCAGAAATACGTTATTAGTCCCCAAGTGATTGACAAACAAATTTGGTCAAATTGTTTTACTTTATTTATTTTATTTATGATTTGAGAGATATTTGGTTATTCTATGTTTTGTAAACAGAAAAATTAATTTAATTGATCTAATTTAATTGATTTAAGTGCATATTTTGAGCACATCTTGCATTTTATCTCTACAGCCTCTGGTCTGATCTGGCTGGGCTGTTCAGTGAGGCTTTGTGCTGCTCTGTCCAAAGCCTTGTTAACATGTGTGGAGACCATTCCTTTGCTCTGCCTTTTATTTTGTCGGCCCCAGCATTCTTCTCTGTCATCTGAGGTCTGAGCAGGCCTTGCGCCAGTGCTCCGTTGTCTACGCAGGCTCTGCTGTGGATGTTCAGTTTGGTTCTCCATGATAACAGGCTGTAATTCGCTGAGTAATCAGTCAGAAAGTCACAAAATATCAGGCAGCTTCCTTTATGAGACTTTGCCTCGATACACCAGACACAATATTTTCAACCCTTCTGCCATAACAGAACATTTCCATTCTTTAATGGCTGAATTATTGTTTTGCAAGATGAGTTCATTTGTTTGTTTATTTATTTATTCTTAAGCATAAAACTTTGTATTTGTAAATTATTATCATGCCACTGTTTGTAAAACTTTGAGAAACCGATTAAATTTCATCTTTCTAATATTAATTTTGTTGAGGTACTTGGCAAAATTGGTAAAGTTCTCCCAATAGCAAAATCCATAACATTACCATTGTAATTTTTTAATGATAAGGCGATGTAGCACATATCATAAGCCAGTAACTTACTATTCATATTCCTTTTTAACTGTTCCTTATTTGTTTTTTGTTTTTTCATTGAATCATTGTATCATTCTGTCCCCTAATGTTTAATCCAAAGAAACAATAATTCTGGCATGGACCAACTAAAATCTCTAGTAAAATCTTTTTCTTCCTACAATAAATTAATTAAGTTGAATAAATTTAAATCACAATTCATTTCTCTTCACCTGTCTGATATTAATCATTAAATCAAGCTGTATTCTCTGTTTTTCATTTCTTCCTCTTGGTTTGTTACACCCCTCACTTTCTAATTTTCACATTGTTCAACAAAATAAAATAACAAAAACTCATATTACACTAAAAACACATTGGCACACTAACTAAGCAAGGATAAAGCATAGACTGTCATATTGTATTATCCCAACATTCAGGTTAATGAAACAGTTTGAACCTGATCCAAGAATTTGTTCCACCCACTAGAATATTTTTAAAGTTGATGCTTTCTATGGTTAAATCTAAGAACTTGAAATATGTAAAGAAAATAAGGAATATACCTTGATAAAGATTAATTTCTGATTCTATACATTTAGAGAACTTCTTTTCATCAAATTTCTCCAAAATATGTAATAAGTTGCATGATTAAACTTTCATTATTCTTTGTAGAAGACTGACCAAAATGATATGTGACCCATTTTATCAGTAAAACATTAATGAACTACAGTAAAATGAAAAGTAGACAGTAGAAGCTCTGGGCCCGGCCCACTTTTAGCTCCGTCCGTGTGGAGGGGAACTGGGAGCCCCCCTTCTGCTCTGCTCCCAACACACTCACATGCTGAATCCCACACAGACTTTCACAAACGTGCAACACTTTCCTCCATTTCAGAAACGTTCTTCATTTAAACATTCAGTTAAACCCCATAAAATCTTAAACATACCAGTTGTCCTTTGATGGTTAAGAAAATATAAACACTTTACTTTGTATTTTCACAAAAGTCTTCCTACACATTTGAGCTTCGACTAGAACAGAGAAAAAATTAGGTAAAACCTGGATTCTTACCTTAACTATGGATATTCTATCAATTTTCTTGCGCATTTGTGAAGTTAATTTAGACTCCAAGGTAACTGCAGACCACTCCACGCTCACTTGAATTTAAACTATTTAATTGTTCAATCATAAGTCCGAACTTTGTGAGCACTAAGAGGACCGCACACAAGGAGTTCCTAAAAACCTGTCATTCTCCTGCAAATAAATTGTAGAAAATAAAAACAAAGGAAAAGAAAACTCGGATAAACAAATGTTAGTGACCACAAACCCACATGTATGACAGACAGATTCAACACAGACACATGGACAGACATTTAGACAAACATTTAGACAGACATATGACATTCATACTTTTCTTTTTACATCATATATACATTTTGCTCCTCACATTTGTGTGTGTCTGTTCTTTGGTTCATGTGTGTGCGCTCGTGTATGTGTGTTGTGCATGTGTACGTGTTCGTGTGTGGTACTGTGTGTCACACAAGCGCATGGCATGGCATGCGTCCAAGTGCGCGCACACAACTTGCAACTGGAAATTCCATCTCTCTAAGCTGCAAAGAGCCTTTTTTCCTTTTTTTTTTCTCTTTCAGTCAGTTTCTACCAGAAACACCTTCCCATTTTAACGTATGCTTTAATTCTAATCCAATGCATAAGTTTCTTTAGGTCTATCCCTTAAGAGTAAACAAAAAATTCAAGCAGTAATTTTAACCAGTAACACAGCTATATCTATATTTGACTTGGGCATAACTCAAAACTTAACCTATAGGAACCATAAAACAAATCAAAGCAAAGCTTCTGGTGCGCCCCACAAAAGCTCATTTGTTGTTTTAACACAGCAAATGAAACTTAGAAAGGATTTAAGGTAATCAAAATAAGACCTGCAGTTTCAGTCTCTCATCACATGCAACTTGCTTTAATAGCCACACTCATACAGATTTCAGTCTGACATCGCATACAGCTCACATAAATGCAAAACACCATCGTTCATACATCATTCAGAGATTCATCCATCTGACATACGCTTTACATGCATCACACACAAAATACCAGTCGCCACACTGCCTTTCACTCAATCAGCGCTGATCAAAGCCATTCATAAACCACACCAACTTCATACGTTCTTCACTCTCTCATACTCACACCTGACGTTCTTCCCCGGGGAGTTTGAACCTAATTTATAGTATTATTGTATCCCAATTGATCAGTTCTCTTACTTTGTGTAAGCTCACAAGTTAATTGTTTGTCTAACTCTGGTCTTTTTAACAAGATCACATTAATACTTCTGCAGAAAACAGATCACCACTGCTCACCATAGAGATCTCAAACTAAAAAGAAAACACTGCAATCAACATTGCAACCTCTAAATCATGTACATGTAAAACTTCAACAGCTGTGGCCTTTTTTCCAGCGCTTTTTTGCCCTCTGGACATCACACGGAGGCACAATTCTCTTACTTCAACTTAAATCCACCCGCTAATTTTCCTCAAGGTCTCCTACGTACCTTTTCTAACAAGTTTTTTATATGTATGAAATAGCTGTCTCTTAGCAAGAAGGATTAATTCTCGGAGAGAATCAGTATTAACGCCAAGTACTATATGACAAAAAAGCTTATGCTTTGCCTTGGTTCCACGATCCAGTCTCCTTGCATGCAAGGCATCGTGAAGATTGTTAGACGAGAGAAAAAAGAAAGAGACCAAAGTCTCCATCTACTTACTCCTCAGTCAAGGGACTCTGGAGGCCGAGTTCCTTTCAACAAGAAAAGAGACAAGAACTCACCTCCTCCTGCTGTGGGCCCTGAACCACAGCCACCCAGGCCTCTCTCCGGAGGAGCGACCGTAAACCTCTCCCTGTAGAGAGCTCCCCGTACGGGCCACCAATATTTGGGAGCGATGTGGTCAGATCTCTGAGCCAAAATAATTAAAACAATACTCAGAAATATTCTCTCTTCAAACACCTTCACAAGAGGGTACTTTTATTCTTCAAAAAGCGCACAAAATCATATTCATCACAAATTCCAGAAGTCACCCTGCCTCCAGTCTGTGCAGGGCGGTTTTTATACAGATACAAAGCATTGGTGTGTATTGGGGCCTTCTTAACCNTCGCGAGAGGGTACTTTTATTCTTCAAAAAGCGCACAAAATCATATTCATCACAAATTCCAGAAGTCACCCTGCCTCCAGTCTGTGCAGGGCGGTTTTTATACAGATACAAAGCACTGGTGTGTATTGGGGCCTTCTTAACCAATTAAAATAATTATTCTCAGTTACATAACATTCCTTGGCACATTCACAGTTATCTCTACTCTTTCCGAGAATACACATTTAGCCAAACATCTGGAAAACATCAGATTGGCATACGACATTTTATAACAACACTCTCATGACATTATCAGGATGCAGACTGCCAGGTCAGTTGACCTGGCAGGACTTTATGGATATCAAAACCTTCCCAACTGAAACACAATGCAAGCTCTTATTATTCCATGTCACACTGGCCTGGCAGAGTCAGAATATCACAAGATCTCCTGCAATAACAAACTCATCAGTCTTTACCTCTTGCTGAGAGAGGTCCTATATTCATATTGTAAATATCCTGTGAGTATAAGTGATGTAGTTAAGAGATTAAACGAATAAAACTGTGAACAATTATGAAAGATAGTGAATATATTTAATGTACAATATTAAGCAACCCTAAATGATTGTTCTTGTTTAGGTCTGACATTTCGGGATCAACTAATTAATTAAGATCCTATTTAGAGCTCCTATGCGCACATTATTTTAACTGTGTTAGACTATGCTAAACTAAACCTATCCACTAATTAGACCAAATTTGGCTACTCTGTAGCTCTTCCCAAAAGTCTCCTTCAGGAACACATCTCATCAATTCACCCATGGAAAACATCCATGTCAATCAAACTCCCAAGATTACGTATCGATGAAGGGGACCTTCAGGTCGGCTTAGGGCACACCAGTCGAAAACCCACCCGTCCTAAAAGGCGGGGGAAAACATCTGGAGGCCTCAGAGAAATCTCATTCTCGGCCAATCTGAACGAGAGATCTCTGTTTTGAATCTAATGAGCATCATTATCATCTATTTTAAGGACCTTTCATGCCAATCAGGTCCTGGTTCATCATTCCTATTCACCACAATGTATGTAACAGAAAACATTGACCATGTTGAAACTCTGGAGCTAAATATCATAAGAATGGATGCTCCCATTCTATCAGAATGCATAAACAGCTTGAATCAATTCAGAACATTAAAACGACATAAAGACAAATTCGAAGTTATAACAGAAAACAGAAGAAACATCAGTAAAATTCTCAGCAGAAAAACAGTGTAGTTCAGTCTCTGTCCTTGGTCTTCCCGGAACATTCTGTAGTCTCTTAGATTGGTCTTTTCAACTTTATTGTTCTGCCATCACATTTATCCTGGTTCAGGGTCCAACAAAGTCTTCATGTGTCCATAGGTCTCTGAGTCCAATGCCCAAAAAGGTTACTTGTACGGCCAGTCTCTGAATTGGTGTCATTCTGAGAAGTCAGAGAATACTGACCAGTATCTTGCTAACCCATGACATTAGATTACCACATGTCTAATTAAACATCCTTTCTTGATGTCTCCACAGTCCGATTACTGTTTGTGTCCATTTAACTGCTCTACATATTCCCCTCTAAACCATACAAAGCTCTAAAAAAATTNCCATGACATTAGAGTACCACATGTCTAATTAAACATCCTTTCTTGATGTCTCCACAGTCCGATTACTGTTTGTGTCCATTTAACTGCTCTACATATTCCCCTCTAAACCATACAAAGCTCTAAAAAAATTTAAGAATATGAAACCAACTAATGTACTTAGTGTCAAAACCTAAGTTGTGCAAAAAAGGAGATTGTTGTAACTTCAGGGTTAACCCAGGCCAAAATAACAACCAAACAGATCTGCCTTTTATGGATAAACCTTACCTGATAAAAGAAATTGAAACCAAAAACATTAATCTTACCTTCCTAGATCAACAGAAACAGGAGAAAACGTCGTACAACAAAAATTGCAGTCACACCCTTACTAATCTCCTCTGAGTTATTACATCTTACATGTTATCCAAGCATTAGACGTCAGGGAACTTGTTCAGATCATAGTTGTAACAGAAGTATCACATGTAAATTGGGTATCGTTGCATCGGTAGCATCACCTTTTCTGTATTTCCTTAGTGTCCTTTTTCCTGTATTTCCTCAATGTTCTCCTTTATCATAGTCCAATGCAATGATGATATGAACAAGGGTGTGATGACTCTCACAGTAGTGCTCAAACTCCAGCCCCGAGTACATAGGAATCTCAGAAAACAAAATAATTATGAGCAGAAATGAAACTTTGAAACCAAATTTAACAAATTAAACTTCTAGAATAAAATTGTGCTGCAGCACATATAATATACATAAAGTTCTTAAAAAATAAAATAAATGGTCAAACCATTTTCTATTCAGAAAGACCTTTCTTCTAAAAGCTCTCTCAACGAGAACCCAGGTCCAGCCTCCACATCAACGAAGGGTAACGTTCTGTAGGTCAATTTGGTTCCCTCTCATCACCTGTAAAAGGCTACTGATAGAGAGATCTGAACTGCTCCTTTTAGCAGTCATAATCAATTGTATTCGCTCAGGGTTTTCATGCAAAAGAAAGAAACAGAAGTTAACAAGGATAGTTCAAGCAAACACTTTCTCCACTGGAAGCATGAAGTGTCATTCTACCTCGCCCTATCAGCACAGATATTGTTCTAAACTATGTATTTCTCAGACATTATCCTGAAAAGAGATAGATTGACATTGCTAACTACTGTGTTTTTTTTACAGTAAGTCAGAATAAGTTAAACAGTCTTCAATTTGATCCAGTGCCTAAAAATAGTATTTCTGGTGCGCATTTTATAATCATTCAGAAATGAGTCATTTTATAAAACCGTGTGTGACCTCACCTCATGTGTTATTTTATTCTTAAATCTCATAAACTTCTGACTTAACCTCCCTTTGATCAGAGAGATACATCAAAACATTTAGATGTGTTGTTCAGGCTTCACAGATAAGAACAGATTTCCCTCTTATTCAACTGAAGACATGAGCCTTATCACTTATGTACTTCAAATGGTCCTCTAACTCACAGATAAATGTTTCTTTTTTGATATTAGATGCTGTTTTTAAATGAGAGATGCATGTTTGAGATGACGCATCCCAGTTTCTGCTATTTTGTTAAGTTATCAGATTTCAGCTGATATTCTATAATCAACTTCATCCTGTTACTGCAAGCTTTCAGATGAAGTCAGTTTTCAGCATTGAAAGTTTTCTTGTTTATTGACATTCTGTGTCCTTGTATGTGTGAATAATGTTGTATCTTCATGATACTAACTTAATTAAGCACTGCTTCTGCACTAATAATCAAATTTTATGATACTATGTCTCTCCTGCCAGTATTGTCAGTTTCCCTTCAGTTAACAGCTGGCATAGGGTTGGTTCCTTCACATTCTTATCTAAAAGATAAGTTTTAACTTCTATGCCAAGTGTTTAGCCCTTAGTTCTCTGCATTCAGAGTGCGAATACTTAATGGAGTCTGCAATTTTGTGCTTTGTCCTAAGAATGTGATGTTTGGCATTGTAGAGACAACCCCTGGAAGTTCTCAAAACAGAAGATAACCAATTCCAAAGGGAGGGAGTTCATTCCTCCCTCCTATGATATAAACCTCTTAGTTTGCTAACAGTCTGAGACTTTGTTTATAGCCACTTCAAACACCGCTGCTGTTTTCCACTAACAAAGATCATGTTAATGTATGATTGTCTGTACACACAATCAAAAAGTTCCCCATATAATTATTGAAAGACATCCAGATCACATGACACTATATCTGTTTGCAAAAGAGATGTTAACTACATTTCGCCTTAAAGGGGACATTGCTTTTTCCTAATAGTTTCCCCACAGTAACAAACATTTAATAAAATCCATTGTTTAAAGAAAACACGAAACCTATTTTATTTTGTACATATATACTACCATTGTGCATTTCAAACACTCATTTATCTGCGAAAGACTTACTTGTGAAAACCTAGAATCCAGTATCCTATACTGTAAAAACCTTTCAGTCATGCAGGATTGTAAATTTATTCAAGTTCTTGTTTTAAATTCTCTAAGCAACTTTCCTAAGTCAAAACTATGCTCTTTATATACTTATTATCTCTGTCTCTGTTCTGGGATCTAATTAAAAAAATTTCCTAAGTCTACTCTCATTCTGAAGAATGCTTACCAGACTTTCATTCTCAGCTAATATGTTAGAGGTTAAACTCCCCACAGAGTTTTTCTTGGGATCTAGGGTAACACCTTCAATCATTAAAACTGTCATAATTTGCCATTACTATCATTTGAACTTTGTTGTGCATTTGTATTCCTAGCCCTAAATTCCTTTATTTTCTCATCTGTTAGTCCTTAACATGTAGTGTAGTGAGATTGAGCCAAATGCTGTCTGGCTCCGGTTGTTGTTGGACGACTGTTAGCACAAGAATGTTCATAGTTCCTCAGAGTTCTGTCTGTCTCTGATCAGTATCCTTGAAGAAGCCTTATAATCACTAACCGTATGTTTGATTTTGTGCATAAATCATCGTTTGTTCAGCTTTTTCCAGTTCATTCATTTCTCAAATTAAGTTGCATATTAATCATATTGGTTTTGCATCTAAAATACTCTAACAGTCTCCTGAAGATCAAATTTCAAGGTTACATTTGTGACAACGATAAAGAGCCATTTTCCTTTCTCAGCAATCCTCAACAAAACAAATAAATAAATACTCCTTCGACCAAAAACTCAGAACTGCCAGTTCTGTCGTTTGAAAAAAAATTTCCTGTTGAATTTTATCCACTAAAAGCATAATTTTACACAAGTCACCTCCAGTCTAACATCATAAACAACTATCTGAAGTCATGAACTGTTTCTCAATGTTCCCCAATTCTATTCCTCAACATATTTTTATGCCTCTAATCCTTAGGAAAACTACTGTTTGCTAACACTGATGTTTTTCAACAATTTCACATTCAGCACAAATACTTAAAGGTAGAAAAAGGAAGAATATTCAAAAGTATAATTCTTTGAAGCAACTTAGTAAACTGCTTACAATTAGTTAAATATTTCAAATGTTCTACGCCTAGTTTGCTATATAGTCTGCCTAGCAACTGAAAATTGTTTTTAATTGTCCCTTCATTTACTTGTTGTTCTAACTATGTGAATGCTTTACTTTTCAAATGTACTCGACACATGGATTGTATTGTAGGAATGACTCACTGGTATCCCTATGGCCACCTCCAGTTTCAATTAGATAAATCATGAGGCAACATTACGGTTGTTTCTGTACCTTACCTTCCCCTATGTAACAAAGCATTTGATAACATTTGCATGTCTTCCACTGGAACAAGGTGGGTAGAGTGCGAAAGATTAGCAGCTTCTGGAAAAAAAAAAGAGAAGAGAAAATTTAAAGCAATACAGTTAGTTATTTGTTAGTCAGATTTTAAATGCAACTCATGCAATCAAACCCTGGGCCTCTTTGTGTCACTTAATAGTGAGGCTGAATCTGTTCCACCATGAAACATCTCTGGTCCCATAATGTTCATTTGTGTCGCTGCACATAGTTCATTGTTGACGGTTTCAAAGGAGATCATGGTAACGTCGGACATTAACCTATTTCTTATGCAGAAAGGAACAAAATAAAGAAATTAATTAACAACAAAGTTTTGCAGAAAGTCACATTTCTTTTTATATTAAAATAAGATTCCCATAAATAAAAAAATAAACAATCAATAAAGGATTCAAATTAAAATGAAAATAATAGCTTAAAATTGAATGCAAAGACATATATTAAATTTCCAACCAACAGCTAATCTGCTTCTGAACTCATAGAGACTGTTCTAATATCAGTTCTTCAGCTTTTTAAGGTCAAAGCATCAACAGTGAAACATTTCTATTAAATACCAAGTGTATTTCGTAGTAATAACCTAACCTGTCTATTAACATTATATATATATTTATATACAGCTTCTCAGGCTGTCCTCCACCCCCCTTTAAACATGTCTGAGTGAATGGGGCGTCAGCGATTTTGCAAGTTTTTAGACTTTGTTAGACTCTTAATTCCCATTACAGTATTTGCTCAAATGCACTATAAATTTGTTGAAAATGTCTGGTTACTCTGAGCTTTTTTAATTTATCCCATTTTAACGTCTTGAATATCTTATATACCTTCATAAAGTGAACTTGTATTTATCACCTGGTTGGAGCTCAAAAGGCAATGAATTATTTTGCTAATGAAAGAACTCATGATGGCCATCAATGTTCTGTTCAGTAGCTGTTTAATTTTGTAGCTTATTGTAATTCAATTTCAAAGATACATTATTAGTCCCCAAGTGATTAATAAACAAATTTGGCCACATTGTTTTATTTTATTTATTTATTTATTTTATTTAAGATTTGAGAGATATTTGGTTATTCTATGTTTTGTAAACAGAAAAATGAATTTAATTGATCTAATTGCATCTTTTTAGCACATCTTGCATTTTTCTCTACAGCCTCTGGTCTGATCTGGCCGGGCTGTTCAGTGAAGCTTTGTGCTGCTCTGTCCAAAGCCTTGTTAACGTGTGTGGAGACCATTCCTTTGCTCGGCCTTTTATTTTGTCGGCTCCAGCA
>JAHUTJ010002168.1:0-14236 GCA_036250325.1 Characodon lateralis
GGACTTGTATATGTCATTCCCAAGACAAATTGACGCTGTATTGGCCGCAAAAGGAGGCCCTACACCATACTAATAAATTATTGTGGTCTAACACCAGGTGTTTCAGTTTCATTGTCCAACCCCTGTATCTCCAAAATCCCTTATATGTCAAAGCTTCTTGAAAAAGTAGTGGCAGAACTGTTAATTTATTTAATTAAAAACATGAGACTCTGGAGTGGTTTTCTTGAAGAGCATTTATTGTTTTTGTAAACCATATTATGTCAGTCTCCAAGAGCCTGCCACACGGGGTACAACAGGGCTCAGTCTTGGGACATATTCTCTTTCTTTTGTATATTTTCCCTCAAGCTCAAATAATCAGGCAGTATTCTGTCTTATCATTTACTTGCTGAAGATATTCAACTCTACTGTTATTTTTAGCTAACTGAATATTTGAAGGTATCCTCCTTGATTAACTGTTATAGTACTATCAAACAATGGCACTGTGACAACTACTTGCAGGTAAACTCTGATAAGACTGTAATGATAATTTTTGCAATTTTTGCCCCTGAGAACCAAATAACTTAAATCAAGCAGTACCTTGGTGTTTCGGCGCCTCATGCCAAACCAAACTTAAGAAACCTTGGTATTATTTTTGGTTCTGCCATGTCATTGGAGATTTTTTCAGCTAAGAAATATTTCTAAGCTTCATACTCTGATGTCTAAAGCCAAATTAGAGATGATTGTGCAGGCTTTTATTTAATTTTGTCTTGATAATTGTAACAGCCTTCTTGTCTATTTGACTCTTAAGATCAGCTGAAGACTCATTTATTCAGAATTTAACAATTTTTATGCTGTATGATGTTACATGTACACTGTTTTATCTTTTTGTTTATGATTTTATCTTCTGTATTGTTCATGCTTGTTTTTAGTGTAAATCACTTTGTAGTTTTTGACGTGAGAGGTGCTATATAAATAAAGTTTACTTACTTTACAAAATTTACTTTACATAAAATTCCCAGCTTGATTTCGTCAAGAATATATATATATTTTTTTTTTTTTTTTGGTAAATATGCGTATTTGAGATGTTTTCTGTTTTATGATTTGAAACATACTGTGTTTAAAAGAAGGATCATATTTTATAAACCTGATGTAGCTTGGTGCCAGATGATGTGTGCTTTTTAAGAATTGTGTTTTAAGTTTGTCAAGGAAAAACATGTTCAGTGTTAACATGAAATGTACAACATCTTGGATGTTATCCCGTTCTTCTCTTTTGGGATATGATGGATTTTACAGACTGTATTCAAACTTGAGCTCTGTCTGAGCCAAATGCCTTTTTTTCATTTTGAGACTTACCATCTGAAACCTCGAGACAGGAAATCCTCCTCTGTCATCTCTCTTTGTGTTTGTCCGAATATGCTTTTACTAAATCCCTTCATTTTCCTCAGAATATGGTCAGTTTTTTGTTTCTCCATTTTTATTTTCATGCTAATCTTGCAGTCCTTCAAAGATTTTGCCTCATTTCTGCAGTAATCATTTTGGATTGTTTAAACTCCAGACAGATATTATTGCAGAATATCCTTTGAAATTTAAAACAAGTAAATTATGAAGATCAAGTAAATGTACGATGTAGAACACTCACAAATTCAGTTCACCTTTTTCCCACAATCTACACAGATTTGGTCAAGACATCTTCCAAGTATGGAACATGTGTGTTAACGATAAGATTTTGACTTGTTCAATTTATCCCTCACATAACCAGCGACTTCATGCAGAACATTAAGCATTTATTCGCCAGAAATAGAACTCTTATCTTTGAAAAAGTGGCACCAGATATCGAAATTGCCAACCCTTGCCAAGATATATTCATACCTAGAAACAAGAGAGGAAAAAGAGTCATGATGAATAGACAGAGATTAAGTTTAGAAAAAAAAATAGAACCAATGCTGAAATTAAATTCTAGATAATAAAGCACGTCCTCATTTCTCCGTCCGTTTCCCACAGAAGAAGGGTGAAAGGGCTGGTTCATGACTCATTGTTACTCCTGAAATAAAAAGGAACATAATAAGCTACAGAGACCACCAACATTGAGAAATGGAGAGAAGAACTATCTGAGAGCATGTCATGTCTTATATTTCATAAACATTCACCCAATAGTAGCTAGGATGCTGACACAGCTCTATTCACAATTATTGCCAGTTCTGGTAGAAGTTACATAAAAATCTCTAAAGTTGTCATATTCCTGGCGAGTGGGTATGAGTTTGTGTGCTTGTGTGAGACTCTTTTCTCAACAGAGGATCTCTGCTGGAGGGCGTGGCTGGCTTGGTGCAGATCGCACACCTGTCTGCAAATACTTCATCTTTCTGCCAAGGGGTTAAGGAACTGTTGGACGACCATTCTTTGCCTTATTCAGTCCTTCAAAAAACATACTGTTAACATTAAATCATGAGTACAACAATTATTTGCACTCCTTGTACAACCTTGTTTTACAAATACAGCTACAACTGATCATCTCATATAACATTTCATAAAGTTGGAGCATCAAGAGAGAGGAATCCTCAATGCATAAGCACTATCAACCATCCAGAGTCCTCGAGCCTCTCTTCACCTCATCCCACAGGTTTTTATATAGGATTTAGGTATGCAGATTCAGATTGTGTTTGGTGAACCTCTGTGTTGATTTATCTGCAGGTTTTAAAACATAATCCTGCTAAAAGACCCAATACTTATCCATTTTGGATAAGTATTGGGTGTATTTTGTTTCTTTAGATAGATAGAAACAGAAAAAGAAGCGTGTCTTATTGGGCTGAAGATCTGCAAACAGGGCTCCTTGTCCATCCCGTTCCCATGAGAATGATGTCTATTTGGGGCAGAAGCCATCCACTGTGTAACCTCTCTGCTTGCTCCCAAAGGACCAATTGGCTAACATTAAGAGAGCAACCCAGTCCAGCAAAAATTAAGATGTATGCGGCAGCAGTAACAGTAGACTGGGGTCTGGCCGAGATGAAAATAAAACAGCATTTTGTCAAAATAAATAAGAAGAGAGGATTAGAACAGCTTTTTATCTTTGACTCCTCTGTGACCAGCAGTGGACGGTACAATAATAGAATCTTGTAAACAGAAACATTCAGTTTAGTCCCTTGTTACTTTAATTCAAAATGTCTCTACTGTCGCATTTTTGGATTTCATTTATATCTCCTTGTGAAAATCTGAGTGTATCTCTTCTCTCATGCCCTCTATCAGATATTTGTCTGTATTTGTGTCATTTAATTTCTGCAGAACACTTTATCATCGTACAAAGGAACTCTGTCAACTCACATTGTCTCTCCACATGTAAAGCTTGGCTTTCATAAGGCTGGGAGCGAGCCATCTATCTGGAACTAATCTTTGTATGTGTTTCCATGCAGGGGGAAGCACAGCAGGACAGATGAGAAGCAGCTAAGAGATGCATCCTGCAACAGAGACTCAGCCAGTTTTTTTGTTTTTTTCACCTGAACTATGAGGACTACACGGTTCTTCATAACAGCTGATACTCCTCGATGCCCCAGCGCATGACTCTGTTGAGGACAAAAGCTCTAACTTTAGGCCAGTGTGAATGACCATACAAGGTCTTGGCATTTACTTCAGAAGTGAAAGATCAGTCGGGAGCAAGATTACAGCAACTACACAACCTCTTTTAGATCTCTTTCTCCTATCAATTTCTCTGCCTTTGCTCTGTGAGTCAGCAGTTACGACTCCAATTCTGGCCAGTCTTTGTGTTATATGCCTGTCTGTCTCTCTTCACTATTCCCTCTTTCCTCTTTGTTCGTCTTTTAATCTGCATCTTTTTTCTGGCTTTTTCCCATTCCTTCTTCCTTTCCTTTACTCTCAGCTAGCAAACATGAGGGCACTCTAATAGACCTCCCTCACGTCCCCCCATCGTTTCTCTCTCCTCCCCTTACCCCCCCTCCTGCCTATCTCTCTCTCTCTCTGACTCTCACTCCTTCCCCCTGTCTTCAGCCATTCCCAGATAAGAAGGGGGCAGAAGTAATTCTCTTCAGTCACTTCTACAGCTAAAGCCATCAGAGAAGGGTGGAAGGAGTAAAATCTACATTACCTTTAATAGATTTTGTTTTGTTGATTTACAGATATTTCAATATTGAAGTTTTTTTTAAAACTTGCATTTTAAAAATCCGATTTATTCTTTAAATTCTTTGTTTTTACCTCCTATTTTTTTCTTTTTTCCTTTTTGGATAAGAACATTCACCTTTTGCATTCATGAGAAAAGGATATAATTTAAGCAAACCATGAAGAACCTGCCTAACGTCATGCGGAAGGATGATGATTTGAAAGAAAACTGACCACAAGAAACTAAACCAAGATCCTGCTTAAGAAAGTGAATAGAGGTGGGCATCTTTACTGAAATTCAGAGTGGAAAAGTTTGTAATTTACTGTAAGAGCAACAGGTTTCATTCTTTGCTGCACTTGTGATCCACAAGAAAAGAAATATCTAAAAACTTCAGAGAACATCCTGAAGAAGCAGGAAGATCTGACCTCATGGATTCACTGTTGCATGCAGAGGCTTGTTCAAAGTTCCTCTTAAGGTGAATTGGGGTCAACGCGTGAACAATCTTTCCTTGGCACGGTTTAACGGTGAATTCCTCAAAATACTGAAAATATTGTCATGAAAGGCTTGAATCTCAGCCGGTGGTTGTTGGTGCTGCTGCTGCTTTGGACCTGGTCCACAGTCAGTGATGGAGCCGGAGTTGGAGGCACAGAGCGAGCAGGAGCTGGAAGAAGCCAAAAAAAAGGAGGAACTGGTGGAGGAGGAGGAGGTGCAGAGAAGAGGAAGAGGCTTCATCGCATCCAGCATGGTCAGTGTAGCTACACCTTCGTCCTTCCAGAGCTGGACGGATGTCCAAGCGGAGGGTCCACATCACAGGCCGAACACTATGGGCGATTTCGCAGTGGAGCGAGTGTTGTGCAGAGAGACTCGCCACCCATGGATGGCGAATGGTCGGCCCAAAAACTGCAGCACCTAGAAAGCATAATGGAGAACAACACGGTGTGGCTGCAGAAGGTAAGGGATAACCCCTTTTTCAACGAACTCACTGTTGAGCCAAGCAGCTGAACAGTCAAAAAAAATATGCATGCTCACTACACAGATGTTTGCATCTTTTCATAGGGGAGAGCTATGCTCAAGAACGGTATACGCCTGCACATGAACCCACTTTCAGATCTTTCACAAATTATGCTCTATAAAAAAGGTGGTCCATACATGGATGTATTACCCACTCATTACAAACTGGGAATGTGTGACTTGTAGCATATTGCTGAGGTTTGCCTTGTCCTGGACCATTTAACACCCAGAAGCAAAAGTGCAAAAAAATGTTATGATGGAAATGTGTCAGATTGCTTCTGCAGATGCACTCGGATTACATGCGTGTCTGTTTCTCTGATGGAATGGATCTAGGCTGAGGTAGTTGAGGATTTCTTGTGTATTCTTTTTGGGTTATGGATCAAAGATTCAGGTTATGACTCTAGATGAGTGGCAACTGGTTTCAATCAGGAGAAAAGCAGTATGTGTCCCCTGCTGTTGATCTAGCAAACTATTATTCTTCCTAAAGTAACTTGTCTTTTCCTTTCCCTTTAATTTATCACTCAAAAAACATCTCACGTTTCTAAATAATTCAGCTCTGTCTCTAACAATTACACTTCCCCACTGATTTTACAAGTTTTTTTCCCTGCAGTTTCAAATGCTTAGGTCTTCCAGCATTCCACGTATGACATGGTTTCAGCAGCCAATTCTTTTCACCTGCCAAAGATGAATTTCATTGGCAGGGAGTTTTTTTCAGGAGATCCCTTTTCCCACTGCATTAAAACCCAGACCAGCTATTGTAAAAGAGTTTTACTTGTTTCTAAGTGCAAAAGTACAGTATGTTTTGCTCTCTAGTCTTTCTTCGCTGTGAATGTCTGAAACAATTGGACACATTCCCTCTGTTTTAATCGCCTATCAACCTTTGCTCTTCACTTTCAAAATAAAGCTACTTTAGCTTCAATTGCAAAAAACTATCTTTAAACTGGTGAGATATGCGGGTATAGTGGCAGTGTGTATGACAATAACAGGTAGAATTCATTTATCTTTTCAATATCAAAGATAAAACAACAAAGGATATTATAAAACATTACAGAACAAGTTAAAGGGCTGTCAAAAATATTTGTCAGATCACTAAACAAACTTTATTATCAGACAAATACAACCTGAGTGAAAACAAAAAATCTGTTTTAAAATGATTTAATTTAATAAGGGACCACATCTATCTAAACAAGACTGACCCTTTGTGAAAAGTAATTGGCTTTTGTTGAATTAAGTGTGACTGACCACAATATTTGGAGAGATCAGTTCAATTTTACTCAAAAATTACTTTAATACAAACTATTCGACAACATGAAGTAGGCTAAAAGACCTCAAAAAACAACTTATCATCTAAAAAAAATATAAAAAACACATAAGAGACAAAATCACTGACATCTATCAGTCTGTATAGGGTTACAATGCTCTTTCTAAGACTCTGGGACATGAGTGACCTGCTGTCAGACCTATTATCCACGAAAGGAAAAAACATGGAACAGTGGTCTACCTTTTCAGGATTGGCTGGCCAACCAAAATTACTCCAAGAGTGGATCAACAAATCATTCAGTTATTGTCGGATCATAATTTAACAAGAAAGAAATTGGGCAAAAATGGCATTCATGAGAGAATTCCAAGGTGAAAACCACAAAGAAGACAAAGGCCATTTCACATTTGCCAAAAAAAACAAAACATCTTTAAGGTCCCCAAGACTTCCTGAAATATACTTTTGGACAACTAACACAAAAATGAAACTTTCTGCAAGGTTTGTTTCCATTGAAATCTGGCATAAAACTAATCCCACTGATGGTCAAACATCATAGTGGTAGGGAGACGGTCTGGGACTGCTTCAGGACTTGGATGACTCGACATAACTGATAGAACCATGAATTAATGTTCAACAATAAGTAATAACCTTAACCTCAAACTTGGCTCAAGCTCCAAAACTGTCCAAAGTGTTTCAGTTAAAACAACAACAAAAAAAAGGTGAGTTAAAATTGACCCACAATGAATTTTTCAGCTATGGCTTGATGGCAGCTGTTTCTGTCAAGGGTGGCACCATTTTTTTAGGTTGGGGGCAATTACTTTACCATATAAGTGTTAGGGTGGTTTTAATAGCTTTTTCCTTCTTTCTTTATGTGATAAATTAGTTTGATGATCTGAAACATAATTCTGACAAAAATGCAGTGTGTGAATAGTTTTCTTTAAGGCACTGGAAGAGTATACAGGCTGATTAATAGGAAGCTGAAGAACTTCTAGCTCTTTTATTAAACTTCACTTATTAGTCTGTTGCTGAGCCTGTTTTTCTTCAAAAGCATTATGTTGATAGATGGACATTTGACAATTAGCACTAGACAAAAACTGTCAAGATGTCCCAACTTTTTGTCTTTGTGATAATGTATATGAAGAAAAACTTTGCTTTCCTAATAAGTACTACCTTTAAGGCTGCAAAATGCTGTATTTTCTGTAACAAGACTTCTGCTCATAACTCTATACAAAATATATTTTACTTATCATTCTAAAGGAAGAAATTACTTCAAAATGTGGAGCAATGAGAAACAGAAATCATAAAAAACAATCTTCATCACTGATTTTCTATGATTGGTTCAGGCCACAGGGAACGGTTATGTTTGAATGCTTTAATGTGGATAGAAGATGTTCACTCTGAAAATAAAACATGAAATAAATGTCAGTCAGTCAGTCAGTCAGTCATTTTCTACCGCTTATTTCATAGTGGGTCACGGGGACCCACTATGAAATAAATGTCAGTCAGTCAGTCAGTCATTTTCTACCGCTTATTCCATAGTGGGTCACGGGGACCCACTATGAAATAAATGTCAGTCAGTCATTTTCTACCGCTTATTTCATAGTGGGTCACGGGGACCCACTATGAAATAAATGTCAGTCAGTCAGTCAGTCAGTCAGTCAGTCAGTCAGTCATTTTCTACCGCTTATTCCAAAGTGGGTCACGGGGACCCACTATGAAATAAATGTCAGTCAGTCATTTTCTACCGCTTATTCCAAAGTGGGTCACAGGGACCCACTATGAAATAAATGTATTGTGCAAAAATAAAACCAGTTTAAAGGAAATGTGTTATATGTTTCAGTCGAAGCTGGATTTAATGTGAGATGGTCAAACTTTTAAGAAGTAGTAAATATTTGTCAAAATATTTCCCCTGAGAGCGCTGAACTATTCAATAAAAAAAACAAGATGTTACTAGTAGAAGACAAAATCTTTTGTTGTGAAATAGTTGAAAAATGTAATTTGACTTGAGCTTAAATCAGCATTCTGTGGTCACTCAGTGTGACAGGATCAAATCAACTGATTCAGCACTTTAACAACAAAAGATATTAGAAAAAAGTCCAAAGATGTAAAGAAAAAGTGATGTACTGTAATTGCTGTTGCAGCTGAGGTCTTATTGAAGTTCATTTGTGATTCTGTTGCTGCAAGAAATTGCTACCTTTAAGGGTTACCATTAAGATTTTATACTATTACTAGTGTAATATGTCCAATCTTTATGATTTTTGACTGTGTGGTGGTTGTAACAGCTCACTTGGAAACAATATATGTACATTTTTTGTTATGTCGACAACTCACAAAATGTTATGAGAGCGAGCCTAAGTGTCTTTATTCCTTTAGCATTACACAGGGCAACCACAAAGATTTGACTGGTGAAGCGTCAGCTGTCTCAGCAGCCATTACTAAGGTTCTACTAGTTATGTTTTATTTTTTGTTCTGTCCAATTAGCCTCAAAAGGAGGCACAGTACAGCAAGTTAGATTATTTTCCTTGTCTCTGTGTTTTCTTTTAAAAGCATTCAAGTGTGCCAGCGTGTTGACAAGTTGTCAATGCGTCTACCACTTCTTAAAATTGAATTTTAGCTATCTGAAACATGCAAAAAAAACAACAAAATAAAACATTTTGGTTCGAGCAAGTGTCAACTTTTTTTGAGATAGACGTTTTCCATTAATCTTTTCCACAAAACATTTTGAGTGAGGAGTAAGAAGCTGTTGCTGTGTTTTTTGTAAAAACATCAAAGTGGAAAGGGGGTTGAAGTGAACCAGCCACCATTATTCCCCTGACTTGCCAAATAAGGTAGAGTTAGGTAGTTACAGTTTGTACAAGGGTGAACTGTGGTTGTAGGGGGATTAATGTCCAGCACTGTGCTCCATGTATTTGATAATTTCTTGCCACAAACATATATCAGATAAGTTACGCTGAAGTATACCATGAGCGACAATGGGTTTTTCTGACAGGTTTTTTTATGTGTAACTCTCTATGTCGATCTCTACAGCTGGCTTGTGTCTGAGATATCATACACATTTTTTCTCATTTGTGAATGACCAGAGTAACCTTAGCGAAAGACTCATCTTTGTTTATTTATTAAGAAACTATTTTGTGAAAGATGCTATTGTCACAGATAAGTTTAACAAGTGAAAGATTGCTATATTTATAACCATCCTAGGACTATCAAAACAGCACAATCTGTTTCAGATTAGGTGCCAATGATTAAAGCTTGCTTAGGGGTGACAGGTAAACCCTGTCCTATCTAAACCTTTGACTTCAAGGGTCTGTCATTATCTTTGCTTCTGAAGGATGTGATGCCATCTTACAAAGATCTGAAGAGTTCTCTGATGTCTAAAAGAAAAAAAACAAAAAACGGTTGTGGATGCCAAAGAGTCTTGGAATGGTCTTAACAGATCTCCAAACTATCTGATCAAAATAATTTTACTGTGAAGCTAACAACCTATATAAGGAGTTATCTTTCAGATAACAGCATATTCATCAAAGAATTGCCACCACAGTGCAAAAAGTAAAATGTTTAAAGGATACAAGAATCTAAACTCATCTAGCCTTTGTGGTCAATGTCAGCAACATAGGACAAACTGAGGTAAGTTTACTTCTCAAAAAGAAAAACCTTTCAACTAGGTAATCCTCAAAACACATACAGGGAATGCCATATTAGCATGAGATCATTTTTACCACAAAAAAATGCATTGCCTTGTGAATTTTTGGCTCTCTCCTGTTGCTGAACAACATTCCATTCATCATAAGACACAATTCCACAAATGATAAACTCTTTGCTTTTCCAAATACCCTAAAATTGTTTACGTCTCCAGCCGTTTTAACTTTAACTCTTTTCTCACCTCTGAGATAATCCCCATTAGTCTTTGCTCATGAAATAAAAAATATGAATCAAGAAATCACTCGACTTGCACAAAAAAAGATGTGCAATAATGAAGCTTAAAACTGAGATGAGCTAAAGCAGAAAGACGAAGACACATCAAGCTCTTTATTAACGTCACTCCCAAACGCTGGCAGTAAAAACTTCAGTAAATCCCCTCCTGCTGGTTTGCAGGTTGAAGTGATTTAGGTGCAGCAGGTGTTGTTGATCCATTAAATGAGATTAGAAAAAGAAAACATTTTTTAAAGGAATCTACATGCGGGGAGCCCCCATTCATCATCATTAGAGTCGTTTAGGTGTTACAGATGAGAGCTGCAGCATGAATAATGCCCCTGTTTCAGAATTGTAATTCTTCCAAGTTAAAGCGATTTATTCAGCTGCCTGAGTGTGCTGGCTGCACCTGTCATAGCTCTATAAAGTTAACATCCACTGCTAATTATGTGATGTAGGAAAACTCTGCAACTTCTATCAAAACACACATGCATTTCAAACTGACTGATGTCCCAACTACTAGGAGGTTTTTAAAACTGCTTGCCATACCACAGTTTTTTCATCTGGTTGCTTTATAAAGTATTGATGTACCACATTTAAGTGGAGTAAGTAGTGTATAGAGAGGCTTCTAGATCTATAGTTTACCCTTGAGGTAAACTATAGATCTCCTACAATAAAAATGTACTATAATTATGTTGTAAACTATCCAAATGTCTCATCCCGGTCCTCTCCCATATCATTTCTCCCCCTCTAGATGTTTAGAGTTTTTTTTTTTCAACTTGCCAATTGTTTCTCCATAGTCTAGACTTTTCATTTGATACTTTCAAAGTCATTATGAAATCAAACATATTTGTAAGACAGTCTGTCTACTACATGATGCACGTAAATGTATTCACATCGTCAGAAGTTTGAAATCAATTCCTGTAAATTAACAAAACTGTCGATGAAATCCACCACCTGACTTGCTCATTTCCTCCACTGTAAGGATGCTACACTATTTATTGATCTCCTTTAACAACTTATTGCTGCTCAGATTTAATTCAAGTAAACAATTCTTGCCTTCAAATGATTTTGTATCTGAACACAGTTCTTTATAGTTCTATAGTTCTTTAAACTCAGACCTACAAGCTTATCTAAATCACTGTGGATCTCTCAGGAATGCTTTCTGGCACTGCAATCCCTACATTTCAGTCACTCTCTGTCCATATTGTTCTTGTTTGTGATACTGTAACAGGGAACTACCAAATGCTATCAGTGAAGGGACATGCCTCTCTGCCTTCAAGACTCCTCTCTTCAAAGAGCAACTTATCTTCTACAAACTTTTAACAACCCTAATCTGTCTGACTCATACTTACTTTACACTTTGTTACATGTTCTACTTGGTATATCACATAAATAGGTGTAAAGAAAAGAGATTTTTTTTCTGAAGTAATTTTGTGTAAGATTCTGTTGAAACATTAATATGTGACATGCAGTGGAGAGTAGCCAAAATTATCTCAGTTTAGGGGATTCTGACTGATCGGACGTACTGAGTTTTAACCAATTTAAAACCTTTAACTGCAAATATTCGTACCCAGTGGAAACCAAGTTATATTAGCAAATATTAAACATTGACACTTTCATAAAAGACCATTGTTAAGTTTGTTGCTGTTTTGTCATCAGAACAATTTCCATGTAACTATGCTATAGTTATACTGGTATAAATCCACCAGATATGAGCATTTTGAGTTTGAGTCATTTTAAATTACTACACTCTGTTAGATCTGGGTTTCCAAGTGAGAAATTGTTAGAATTCCGCTGGTCTGGGAAAAAATTCATTTACTTTTCTCCAAGCACTGGGATTTGGCATCTGCCTACTCCAGATAAAAAAAATATAAATATATACTGATAATAACTACACTAAACCGCACTTAAAGAGTTAAAAAAAGGATAAAAGCATCTGCACTCTCCCTCTAAGCTAAAAGCTACTTAGAGCAGTACTAATTCTAGAGTTTACACTGAGTTTACACTCACAACAGCTCAAAGTTAAAATGTTATACAATTTCAAACAATTTCTATAGTAAAGTAAAATATCACAGTTTAAAATGTGTACTTGGTTAGCGCTAATTTTTTTAAAACAATGTCAGTAATGATCATTTTCTCCTTGTTGACAATTTCCTTGAGGTAATGATGCAATCACTTGAACCTTAGTTGTGCAGTTCCCCAGGTCCCCAGACACATTCCCATCATTCCTGAGGTAAACAAGATGAACACATGCAGATATTTGATTTTCTTGAGTTTCTGTCTAAACCTTTATCAAATTAAAACTTTGTTCATACCTGTGCATTATACATAAATCTCGACTTTTGAAAGTGCAGATACAAGTGCAGCACACAGAAAAATAACCTTCTGCCATGTTGTACCAATGTCAAGCCAAAAAATGTTTCCGAGTCCATATACAAACTGTTGTCACAGCAAACTGTGAACACAAAGAGGTTAAGTGGTATTTCCAGCGCGTTCCTTGCCCATTTACTTTCAGGTAATACCGGCTTTGGTAAGCGTGAAATAAGCTCTTCGTGAATAGGTGGAAATCTAGCCAGATAATCAAATTGTGTAGCAGGCAGCTGCAGGAGAAAAATAGAAACTATACAGTTGTCCTTGAAGCTACTGAGTAATTGTCAAATCAGAACAGCAGGAGTGGGAACAGGTTATTGCATTTTTTTTTTTTTTTCAATATTTACTTCTTTTTGAAGCGAATACATGCTTTTCCATGTGTTTGAATATTGCTGCAGTTCTGCCTCATTCCTCTTAAATGTTTCCTAAAGGATCTAAAGTCTGCATCTCCTCAACTAAAGGAAATAAAAATAAAACCTTCCTGAAACAAATTTCTGTTTTGCAACAGCTTGATGCAGGTCTTTTGTGCTTACATTTGAAACATTACATGGGTTAAGATACATTCCAGCGTAAATGGAGTGTATAAAATTCTCATTATTCCTGCTGCCCACCCCTGCTGATTTCTTCATTGTAGTAGCTGAAGGAGGGATTCTGCTACTCTCTGGAAAGATGTTAATCTGTCAGAGTGCTTCACTGGATTAACCCACCAAGATTTTACCAGCACTTTTAACAAGGCATGCAGGAGTGTGCTTGTGTTTCTGTTGTGGTGGTGTGTGTACAAGTGTCTGCGTGCAAGCATGAATGTGAGCTGGGTTGTAATTACCACCCACACTGTTAAATCTCAGAGGAGACGTGGATCAGATCCAGAACTGAAGTCTACAGCATCCCGACAGGAGACAGAGGGCGACCTTTCACCTTTGGCATTTAGTCAGGGTCAGTCTATGAGTAGATAATTGTGTCTTTCTTCAGAGCATCTTCACCATCTAAATAGACTTTTAATGCAATTTAGATAAAAGATAAATGTTGCTGTCATCTTTAGTTTGCCTTGTTGACTTTAGCATTGTTTCATTTTCTCTGCAATAGTTTGATTATATTTGTTACACAAATATTAATTCCAATAAAGGATAGACAGAGCATCAGTGTCTTTTACGTAGCTGTTAATCAGTCGTATTTAGTTTTTTTGCCTGTATATACATTGTAAAGAGTTTAATTTCCGTTCTAATGAAAGCCAGACCGCAGCCACAATGAAAACATTATTATAACAATAAATATAAGTATCAGTGTCATCATTCGAATCAGGCTGGGAGTTACAGTCATTTTTCTTATATGTAAAGACTTAATTTGCATTTAGTGTTTTTAGAGCTAGAAATGTTTATGTTCTTAATCAGTGCATTTATATTAGATTAGATTTTTATTTGATATATTTATCTCTGGTATAAGATAAAAACTTAAACGTCTTCAGTTACTGCGTTTAAAATTCAATTCAATTCAGTTTATTTATATAGCGCCAATTCACAACACATGTTGTCTCAAGGCACTTCACAAAAGTCAGGTACATACATTCCAATTAATCCTAACCATTGAACAGTGCAGTCAGATTC
>JAHUTJ010002169.1:0-14231 GCA_036250325.1 Characodon lateralis
ATGTGAAATTGATTGTCAATCAGTGTTGCTTCCTAAGTGGACAGTTTGATTTCACAGAAGTTTGATTTACTTGGAGTTATATTGTGTTGTTTAAGTGTTCCCTTTATTTTTTTGAGCAGTGTATTAACCGATCACCTGGTGTGACCTGAACGCACAGTCTTACAACTTGCTCCTAGTCCACATGGACCTTAATTGTGCAGCTGCTTGTGGTCATGAGGTTTGCATGTGAATTGCAATCTGTCAAAATGAGTGATGGCCTTCAGATTTTTTTGTCACCATTTTTAAAAAAAATGATCAAAAACGGAAAATATCTGATTAACACGACCCCTGCTGGGACCTTAACAAGAACCATGTGATTTGATCAGAAGAGGTTATGATTTAGCTTTTTATTAACAAGCACTCCAGATAGATCTAGTGTAAAACAAAGGATGGCATGTGGAAAAGCACGTCAAAGCCCAGTGTGGAGGATCTGTAATGCTGTGGGTCTTTCTTTTCCAAAAGCCCTGGGAACCTTGACGGACAGCATGGAATGTTTTGAAATACCAGCACATTTTAAAGCCAATCTAGTCTGGCCCGAAGAAATCTAGTCTGGTCCTGGCCTCTGCCATGAATCTAAAATTGGTTTGCGATTGTCTCTTTCAGCAGGATACTGATCATAAACTCAACTGCTAAGTAAGACAGTAAAAAACACCAACGGAGGTCCCAACAACTGTGGCACACATGATTTTAAGCAAAATAATATATATATATAGGATTTTTTTCTGCCTTAATATCTGCTCTTTAATTGACAGTTGAATTTTTTTAATTGTTTGAGCTACTGCAACAAAAGATGTACTTTATGGGTTTTTTACACATTTACATATTTAGGGTTGCCTATTCTGGCCTAGGTGCTATATCTAAAAAAAAAAAAAAAAAACTAATTGTACCTGAAGTCATTGCCATGGCGTTTTCCATTCTCCGGCTCTCCAGGGTCCGGGCAGGAGTTAGATGCCTGTCTCACACCACCCTCATTTACTGAACAGAAAGAGGCAAAGGGGTTAGAATTGGTGTGAGTGGACAAAAACAAAGCAAAACTGCCTCCATAAGCTCTTTCAAGTGCCTCTTTATTTATATACAGGAGAGGCTGGGGTATCATTGCTTACTCTAATACTGGTTTGAAAAAAATCTATGTTTATTTTCATGAAAGCCAACAATATTCATACCCAATTGTTATGAATAAATATTTGCAAGACAACCAACAGCACTGAAACGCCTCAGTGCTCCCTGGCAATATTCTAAAACCATCTGTTTTTGTCATTTAATTGCATTCAGCACCAGTCTTCCTGGGTTAATTTCCAGCTCTTTGCTTTTAGTTTTGGAAACCTGTCTGCCTCATCACTTATTTACTTCAGAAGTGGCAGGGAACAGATTAGAATAGGAGATAGATGGAGGACAGGATGGTTAGGTAGGCAGACAATGATGTTACAGCAGTCCAAACACACTCTTGATCATCCCAGAAACACTAGACCTTATCTTGACAATAACAATGTCCAGTACGCATCCAAGATGTAGAACAGAGATGAAAACCAGGCCGCTGTAGATACATTCAAGATGTGACATGACCAAAAATATACTTTAGATTATGTTTACTTATGAGCTTAATATTTAATAAATTTTGTATTGTTTTAATGCTTACTTTTCTGGTTTTCATGGGTGTTAGAATTCTTTATATGAGTTTAGGGTGGTTTTTATATGTACAATTGGATGTAAAATGATTAGTAGCAGCTGTTTGCAATAAACAAATGAAACCATAGCAATTTAAATAGCTCAACTCGGCGCAATTTATGTTACAAGTGGTTTGTCCAAATTAAACCCCAAATCTAACCTTAAACTACTGGAGTTTTGAAATTATTCAACTTCTTCATAGCCAGGAATGTTAGTACTCAGTTGAGTACCATTTTCATGTAATAACCTGAGCAAACATGATTTATGGCAGGACCCCAGATTCTGGCAGAGGTCCTGAGGTCCCTTAGCAATCTTATTGTGGGCAAAGGCCTTCAGTTGTATATTTTCACATCAGAAGACTTTGATGGCTCTTGTAGTACATTCCAGGACTTCTTCTAACACAAGGTTTTGGTGGACTTTGAGATATCCTTGGGATTATTGTCCTGTTTGAAAGTCCAATGATGGCCAAGCTTCAGCTTCTTCACAGACGGAATGATTTCTCCCAATATTTCCTGTTACTTAATTTAATCTATCTTGACCTAAATGCTGAATGTTTGAAGTTCAGCACCAGAGCATCATTGAACCACAGCCACACTGTAGGGATGATCTTTTCAGCGCATGCTTCATTCTTCTTCCAGACATACATAGGCCCCAAAAGTTTCAGTTTTGCCCTACTTGGAAGCTGTTG
This sequence comes from Characodon lateralis, assembly GCA_036250325.1. Classification (NCBI taxonomy): domain Eukaryota; kingdom Metazoa; phylum Chordata; class Actinopteri; order Cyprinodontiformes; family Goodeidae; genus Characodon; species Characodon lateralis. Next base: position 2,393 of record JAHUTJ010002169.1, read on the forward strand.
CAGCAAGTCTTGCTGCAGGTCTGTTGCTGTCAGTCGAGGGTTTTTGAACACCTGCCTCCTCAGGAATCTGGGGACAGCCATTGGTAGCTTCCTCTGTCTGCCATGTCCAGGTGGCGTAGTCACTGTACTTTTAACTTTAAACTTGTCCACACTGCACACAGCAGGAGTTCTATAATTAAGACCTTCACCATCTTTTTGCAAGATTTTCCTTGTTTGTGTAAGTCAAGGATCTTGTCTAATTAATATTTATTGCATAATGGAAAGGTGATTTAACATTAACAATGATAGATAATATTTAATAACCAGTTTGACTAAAAGGGTTTCTAACATTATGGAACACCAACAGGTCTTTGAATCCTACCAGACTGCAGTCTATATTAGGTCTGATTCGTGGACGACAATGAGAAGCTAGACGCCCCTTATCACTACTTTAGGATTACAACACTTGAGTACAGCTATTTGTATGAGCCTTAAGGGTCCAGCATCTACTGTTTAAACCATTAAAACGTATATTCAGGCCACTCTCTTGTTTGGGCATGTATTTCTTACAGTCAGTCATCCTTTTCCAATGATTGTTAGAACATTAGTAGTATAATCCTGGAAGTTAAAGTTGTCTTGTCTAAGCTATGTGGCAAACAAAACACATTATGGGGTCCTTTGTTATTTAAATGAATGGGCTATTATTAAAATCAGATGCAGCAAGTAATTGCTGTTGAATAATATTCAGTTTACTTTTACAAGAGCTACTAAATTACTTGTTTCATCAGAAAGATTAAACTACAAATAGAAAAACATAATTCAATTTGTATTATTTTGATACCTGATAAAACACATTATGATTTATGTTTTGTTTTTCACACATTTTAACATTTTCCCACTTTTTTTACTATTGCACTCGACTTGTTTTTCAATTATTAATGCTTGAACAACCAAGGTAATGGAATCTTCTAAGGGAAAAAGTGACAAAATGGGAAAGATTTCTATATTTAAAAACCTAAAAAATCCCTTTTTCTTTATTATAATTTTTTTAAAATGGCAGTTGAATTCCAGGTTTGTTACCAATTCTACATAAAAGCTAAATGAATTTGGTTATTCACCTTTTTATTGCAAATATTTTTTTATGACTCGTAGACCCCTAAAAAACTGGCAAACCACAGATTTGTGTCATCCTAAACAACAAATCAGATGCCAGCTAGCTCAATTAGGTGCAACAAACACTGGCCCGAGAAATAATTCTGCCCATTTCTGCTTTCACACGAACACCTTCACACCCACGCTGTCTGGGCTATCTGGCTAACACACAAGTACATGTTTAGTCCTTATCAACAAACCAAGCAGGTGGTTGGAGAGTGTATGTGTGCTTGTGTTTGTATTTGTTACAGTAGATAGTTTGTTGCTTTGTTGGAGCGGCTAATTTGACCATCTGGACTATTAACATGACAACAGAGGGACTGGTTACAGTACCAGCACACACTCAATAGCAAAACACACAAATGCTGACCCACTCTCACACACATTTACAATGACAGACTTAAAGAAACCTAAACTTGAATGTGTATTTGTTGATGTAGAGGCTCTGTGCCTCAGTGAAGAATTGAACCTTTTAGAGCAGAGTAAATTATCTTCTGAACCAATCCAAGCCAGACAAATTAACATACAAATTCACATTTGGAGAGACAGACCTCAACCATTACTCTGCAACATGGCAGGAAACCTGGTAAATCTTTAATTCTTTCTCTCTGTGCTGTATGTTTGCATCAACTTAGAAAATGTTTGCAAAACGATTCCCATCCCTGGAACCTTAGCACTCTGGTGCTAGTTGGTCAGAGTTGATGGGAAGACGGATGAAAGTAAAGCAATCCTGAGGCAGCAAAAGGCCTCAAGCACTACAACGACCCTCACATGGAGAGCTACAATTTTATTATTTACATACAGGCATATATGTGGGAGTGACTCAAAATCCAGACCTAAATCTATGTGGGAACCTATGAAAACACTTGAAAATTGAGTTTCACAGATACTCTGCATATAATCTGCCCGAGTCTGAGCTGTTTTGCAAAGACAAATGGGCAAAATGTTTAGACTCTAAATGTGTAAGGCTGGTAAAGACACAGAGGTTCTGCAAAAAATTGACTCAAAGAAGCTGAACACATTTGCACGCTATACTTTTCAGATATTTATTCTTTATCTTCTTTTCTCTCCACTAATAGTACATACTAATTTATGTTGATTTATTACATATCTTATTCAAATACATCAAGGTTGTTGGTTCTGACAAAACAAAATGGGAAAAAGAGATAATAGTTTTTCAAGGCACTAAACCTAGTTTGGAACGTATTGACACAGAAAATCTAAATCACACAAACACAAATCGCAAATAAGCAAGGTGGCCATATATAAAGAGTTAATTGTATTGGAATCCAGTAACACAAACATGCAAAGCATTTTTGTCTTGTATTTTGTCTTGCACCGTTTAACTCTGGGCAAAGAAAACAAAAATCCTCGTGCAATCGTCATGTAAATATATGCATGCCTGCATAACCCTTTGAGTGTGCTGAGCATATGCTGACTGTTGCCTTAACAGGTGTGTGGTGTAATTTGCGCTTAAACTCATTACCTTTGCAGTGAACATTTGGCATGGGGCTGTGTGATTTACTGGCAAAAAAGAAAGCAACTTTTTAATTTAGAATCATGCTGTTTCTTCTTATTTAAAACACTGAACGAGAATGCTAAACTTCACCATTGGTGTGTGAGTAATAAGGCTGAGTTAACAACTAGAAATAACAGCAGACTAATGTAGATGTACGGTTAGAAATATTGAGATGATTAGAATTGACAAAATAAATCACTATCCTGGGACAGTTTCACTTACAATGGTGGTTTAAAAAAGGCACCCGAAACCTTTCTAAAAAGCCTATATTTTTAAACACAATTTGCCTGATGTTTTTGTGCCCATTAAAACAAATTTACTGGATTGTAGTGGAACTGTAATGTTCCAAAAATCTCTCCACCACATGTCTGAATGCATTACAAGTTCACTGCATTCATGGCATTAGCTCGATGACTACCACTAGGTGTTGGTGTGCCATTTGTGAAATGAAATAGACCATAAAAGCAGAGAAATGTGATCCTGAAAATCTGTAAGTGCTGAAACAGCACCTTTGTAAAACATTGTGGTTCTGTGTATATATGGGAAGAGAGAGAAAGTAAAGAAGTGAGTTTGGAGGAAAGCGTTACACAGGATACTTTTTGAGACTTTCTGGGTTGGAAAAAGGAAAAAGCAAACCTTAAAATTGAGTAAAATTAAAATTATTCCCATATTCATGGGAACAAATTTACAGATTAAGAAAAGATTTTTGTCAACAAAAACTCTAGTCCCACAGCAACTATCAATGACTACAGTAACACAAATACAGCGGAAGTGGGAATGGACAATTATCCTTATCGTTATCAAGAAAAAAAATATTGTTATAAGAATTGTTATTTATTGCGATGGTAAATTTATGTTTTTTTATTTTTTTTGCAGTATTTATGCTTGAGGGCATTACCAAAGTCATGAAGGAAAAGTTTAGAAGAGGACTGCACACACATAATAAGATTGCATAACCTAGAAAGTGACTTGAAATTAGTGACTTGAAATCTATGAAACCAAATAGATAAAATGTCTACTCAGGGGACTGCCCCATGAGCTTTACTGGTGTTGCTCCCACTTCCATGCATATTTTGCTTACTTCACTGGCATTTAGCAGTCAGAGTTATGCCAAATATGAGCAATTTCATTAATTTGCATTCTAAATATCAAAAGTTTTGTGTTCTGTTTGTGTACATTTAAATTAACAATCTCTACTTAATTCAGAATATCTGAATTCAATCAGTGCTGAGCAACCTTAATGGCTGCCAGGAAACATTAAAAACAAAAAGGGGCCAAGAACAACAGCAAAGATCTAACCAGAAGCCCTTAACTTAAGTTTGTTTTTGGTATTTACTAACCACATCTTTTTGAGCCTCCTTTTTAAAATCTCTTTCACCCATTTTGTTTTTTTATTTCTAAAACTTAAGAATGAGTTTTATATTAGTTGCAAAAACCACTTCCAATAATAAGCAAAATATATTTTAGAAATTAAGTAGATAAAGTAAATAAAGTCAGGCAGTAAGGGGTTAAGGAGGGGAGCCAGTAACTTAAGGGCGCTGTAGCCTAGTTCCAAAAGTGAGTCATTGTTATAACTGGATGTTTCAGAAAGCAATTAAATTTGTTAAATATAAAAAAGTACAATAATTTACTTTATGTAGGAAACACTTTAGGTAGTTTCAAGGTGATAATACATAAAACATCCAAAAAACACTATATCATTTATAATAATCCTAACCTTAGTTTCTATAACTCAGTAACTGCTTTGCTGACCTAAATAACCTCAGCATAAATATGCATTACTAAGAAGATAAAAAAGAAGAATAAAGAAGAATATGGACGTATGGGAAAGATTAGAGAAGCAGGCAGGGGTGGGCCCACAAACAGTAACATCAGGTGATTCACATTCCCTGATCGAGCCTGAAGTAAGGCAGAACACACCATGATTAAGCTTATCAGAGCAAGCCTATGATTAAATATATAGCAAAGCAAACAAAGAAGGGGCAAAACACTGTGACCTCAACATACACAAAAAGCCAAATCACAGAAACACACAGCAGTCAAGCAGAATACAAAAGCAGCTTTCAGCAAAGGCATTGTTGTTCTCAAAACATTTGTGCAGCATCAGTGACATATGTTTGACTATTTTAGATTTAGCATTATTTAAACTAACAAAATCATCACATAAGGGATTACAGTGATGTTCTTAAGTTAATGCACAAAAGTGTTGAATATGACAATAAGCCTTTGAAAGAGAGAGAATAAAAATAGCAAAACATAAGCAAAACTAAAAATAAAGCAGATAGTCATTACATTTCATTAAACAAAGGGACACTGAGAATTGAACTCACATATTGAAAACTTGTTGCTGGAGTCTTTGCCAGGGAATAATTTTACGCCCCTCGATTTAAAATCTACTGATCGCTTCACTGCAGAGGAGGACAGAAATTACAAAAAGAGAAGAAAGATCAGATAACAGAGTTGATAAAAGCAGGAAGAATAAATTTGACCTCATAGAAGGATCAAAATAAAATTACACATTCATCTCTCTCTCCCAATGCTGGGAGAGAAGAGCAAAGCGAAAATGAACGTAAAAGGCAAATAAAATTTTAAAATGGTGGAAAAAGATGGACAAACAGAGAGAGAAAGAAGACAGAAGAGGACACAACATTTAAAAAAGAAATATTTTGAGATGTATCATTCAAGATGTGTAAATATTTCTCTCTATCTCTCTCTCTGTCACTCATAAAGGGATGGGGGATGTTCAGCTGGAAGCCCCATCATATTCTTAACAAAAGCTGGGAAGGGGAAATTGCAGCTTTAATCAAAATAACCCACAACTCAGCTCTTTAATCAAAGCATTCAGATAATGAAACGTTAAGAAAAGGATGGCTGGATGGAGCAAATCAAAGACAAGAGGAGGCAAACTGATGGGGAGTAAATCCTTGTCAGCGTGAGCTCTGGTAGCATCATTTCATCATGAGCCACATTAACATATGGCGCTGAACCTGTAGGTTAATGTAGCTCAGCAAGTGTGGCTGCAAAGACACACTAAAGATGACAAGAGTGTGTGGGTGAGAGTTGTATCTGCATCTGTGCACTAATGAGAAAAATAAAACACTCCAGGATAATCTCAGTTTGATTTCATTCAAATCATATTTTTTAGCCCCATTGTTAACAGTAATTAAAATAAATACAAAAGAAATAATTTCTGATATATGTAATGAAAACAGATACATCTTATCAATAAAGCCCATTGACAAATAACTTTGTTGTTTTAAAGACTGACTGACAGATGTCGATTTTACAACGACCTACTGATTCCATCATATAATGACAAATGGCAAAAGATGGAAGCTGTTCCAATATTAAACAGTGGCTACATACTGTATGTGCACATACATCATTCTGTTTGTGTTAGACATGTGTAAAGAACAGTATATAATAAAAATGCTAATATTGTACATTGTCTACATATTGGCATGTAAAGTATATATTTAATCATTGTGCAAAGAGTGGTTCCAGCTTTAGCAAACAAAATCGTTTACAAAGTTTCGATTTCCAAACTACAAACATTGTCCATCATATATTTATGCAATTTAAAGCCATTTTTAAGCCATGCCAAAGACAGTTCATGGATTCCTGCAGACATTCTCTGTGGAGCATAGAGTAACACACTCATGACTGTTTTTAAAATATGAATAAATTTTGAAAAAGCACATGCTTTTCAAAACGGATGTAGGGGAGAAGAATGGATCAACCTATACATTTTATGCCTCTGTTATTGTTGAATCATGAACGCTGGCCTAAACAGAATGCAAATGAGACCTGCAGTGCTTTAGATGTTGTTCTGGGCTCTTTTGTTACCACATCATGAATCGTCTTTACACTCCTGGAGAAGGTTTGGTGGACCGGCCACTCCTGGGAAGGTTCACCTTAGCTCCATTTTTGGTCCATTTATGACTCTCACTGTGGTTTCCTGAAGTTCCAAAGCCTTAGGAATGGCTTTTGTTACCCTTTCCAAATGGATAGGTGTCATAGACTTTGTCTCTTAACTCTTCTTGAATTCACCAAGATCAGGGCATGATATGCTGTTTTTTGAGATCTTTTAGTCTACTTCATCTTGTCAGATAAACGACATTTAAGTGATTTCTTGACTTCCTGGTTTTAATCAGGCCTGGATGCTTGTCAGACTGAACTTTGCTTTAGTGGTTAATCAAAGTTAGTACATGATTTAACAATGGAGGCAATTATATTTTAACACAGGATCGGGTTGATTTTGATAGCTTTTCCCCTTAATTAAAGTAATCATCATTTAAAAACCACATTTTGTATTTATTTAGATCAACTTTGTCTGATATTAAAATTTGTTTGTTTTTTTCACATTTAAGTGTAGCAAAAATACCTTCTCACACCACTTGAATAATGTCCACCTATATGTATTCTCAAAAGCAACATGGGGCAACTATATAAATCCTTAGCCTTTTATTTTACCTTTGAAGAAAGAAAAGCTGCAGTAATTACCTAATTAATCTTGGATGATTTTTCATTATGCATTTTAGGAGATATGGTAAAAATATGTGAATTACAATGTTAGTACATTTACACATTAAAGTAAGGTGTTTAAACAACAATGAATTAAAAGTTGCATGAACATATATATTAAATGTCCTGAAAAATCTGAAAATTAACAGACAATAAAATATTCATTATCTTATGGAATAGGTCAAATTCAAATGACTTGAAGTTTTACATCCTATATTTTTCCCTCATAGAATTAGATTTTGTAACACAGTAGACCTTTGTGATAGACAACAAGCCAATGTAACATGGTGTAAAGCTCAGAGCAAGTGTCCATTTACTGGGTGATGTGCATTTGTAAGATGAAATATTTCAACTGGTCAAACCATAACTTGATAATTTCTAAATGCTAAACAGAGATTTAATAAAACAACGTATGTGATACAAGAAGCCTTTACTCTGTGAAATCCAAAAATAAAGATCCTATTTTTTTGATCTCATCTGTTCTCATTGCCTCATCTCATAAGCCAGATGTATCATTGCATCCATATGTATTCCTGTCAGTACCTAGTGCTGCTCCATTTGTTTGGTTTGTTTTCACTGAACCAAAATATTATCAGTCAGAAGTCAGACTAAGCCATGAAAAGTAACAGTGGCTTGTGATCAGCATATCAGTACACTGGCTATTGAAAGAGACCCTTCTTGACTGACCATAAAAACAATTTTTTTTTGTCTTTCATAAATCAGATTGTTATGTTTTGGTGGCCGTTTAGTCTTTCCATATGCCATGGTACAGAGTGTACTTCTCATTAAAATGGGAACCAGTTGCATCTGGTGCCCAGGGCGCCCAAAGGGCAAAAAACCAGCCTTGTACTTGACTGAAAACAACTTCTTTATTGTACAAAGCAGGATTCAAAATGTACCTTTTGTGTGTTTTTTTTTTCCATCATGTATTTATAAAAAGGCTAAAATCAATGAATGAATGCATGCTTGAAAGACAATATCAGAAATCATATCCACAGCATCTTGTTTAAGTGGTTTGACATCTATTCAACACTCTAACCATACTGCTTCCATAATAAACCCTGGATCTGTTATCATCAATGCACAAATATATTTTTTAGCTTTTTAGTTTTATATTAGTTCACATTTCCCTAACATTTTAAAACTAAACTCAGAGAGTTTGCTCCAGCAAGTCATGTACTGCTGCTGCTTATTGCAGACACATTTTATTTAAAAAAACATCAACTTCTTAGCAATTCATCCACCTACACAATGACTCAACTTTATTATCCCCGACATCAGTGTCACAGTTATTAAAGCAGAAAGACGTTTGATAGCAGATAAACCGACTGCCGTCTCTGAGAATGCATTTCTCATTTTCAGCATTTAAAAAGATTCATATAACACAGATTTATATTATTGTTTTCAGGTCAATTCATAAACATTTTCTGTTATATAAGTGAACATTTAAATTTTTTTCACCACATAACAAAAATAATAAAAATATCACTCTTCACTCATCATCTTCCACTTCATCCAGGACCGGGTCGCAGGGGGGCAGCACACCCAGTAGAGACACTCAGACGTCCCTCTCCCCAGACACCTCCTCCAGCTCTTCCGGGTGGACCCCAAGGCGTTCCCAGGCCAGCCAAGAGACATAGTCCCTCCACCGTGTCCTGGGCCGTCCCCTGGGCCTCCTCTCAGTGGGACATAACTGGAACATCTCCCAAGGAAGGCGTCCAGGAGGCATCCGGTTATAGATGCCCAAACCACCTCAACTGGCTCCTCTCAATGTGGAGGAGCAACGGCTCTACTCTGAGGCCCTCCCGGATGGCCGAGCTCCTCGCCCTATCTCTAGGTGAGCTAATAAAAATATCAAACCCGAAAATGCTTGTTTTTGTAACAATTGATGTAATATCAGAATTAGAATCAGAATCAGCTTTATTGCCAAGTTCGTACGTACAAACAAAGAATTTGACTCCAGTGCACTTGCTCTTTGATTTTGTTTTTGCATTACAGAATATACCTATTTACAATGTACAATATACACATATATAATAAAAAGGTGCATTTGCAACATCTGTATGTTGTTGTTTTGTACTCTATTGAATGTTCAACAGAGAAACAGCCTGGGGGAAGAAACTGTCTCTGTGGCGGCTGGTTTTAGTGAACAGTGCTCTGTTCACTGGTGGCCTGAAGGTACAGCTCTGAACAGTTTATGTGCAGGGTGTGTGGGGTCTGCACATGTATTAAGTTTAAAATATTTTCTTATAGTAAAAACATTAAAAACAGCATATTGCGTAGGTGTTTTTAGGCAATAAAACTGAACTTCAGTTATCATAAATTAAAACTAAGTCAGTTATAAAACACATTTTGTCCATTAGTTTGTGAGATCTAGTGCATGTGTGCTAGAAGCCAATAAAAAATAAAAATTTGTTGTTGGTAGCATAAATTCATTCCCTGCATCAAACCTTCTTAATAAGCACCATAAAGCCTGTCCTATATGTAAATATGCATCAAAGTTAAATGTGACTTGGTTAATATTCTAGCCTACATGCAGAAACACTAATGCAAACAGATGGAAGGGCAGATGCATTTAAGCAAGCTACGTTAATGAGCTGAAATGCTGAATATTTAACTAAACTATATTTAGTTACAGAATAATAGCTCAAATAGGGCTCGGAAGTATTCAATAAGACACCGAAGCAATTAAGTAAATCATTAAAGATTTATGCTTATTGTACAGGAAACTTTATTGTCTGCTTTTTACTTACTAAAGATCAGTCATATTAGTTTACAACTGATGCACAGTTTACAGCAACATTAGATGCCAGGAGCCAAAACTGTGAATTCATTCAAAAAAATTTAGGTGTAGGGTTAAAATAAGCTGAGAAGATAGAATAATTTATTGGACATGGTAGAAATGGATGTAAAATTACTCTGTTGATGTTATTTAATATTTGCAATAAGTGGTCAAAATGTAACACTTGACTTTAAAAAGAACTGAATTGGAGGTCAATTGATAAGAGTTTCTCTATAGTCTATCTTTTCATTTCTATTGGACAAAATATACTCATATATAGATAATTTAATATCCTTAAGGACAGAATTGAGCTGTGTAAGATGTACGCTGCACTTGGGTGTGTGAGAAATCTGTGCTGTTTTGCTGTACATTTAGGGCCACAATGATATCATAACTCAGTCAGATTTAGAAAAATAAAAGATTTTATTAATCTATTTTTTTTTCTGATAAGAAATAAGATAGACACCTCTCAAAAGCTAATAAAAACACAAAAAAAAAAAAAATAAAAAATTGAAAAAAGAAATCTGCTTTTATTTACATTTTTCAAAAAAATTGGTATGCTAAATGTTAATTTAACCCTTGTCTATAAACAATGGAACAATCTTTACTGGAATTACAGCATTCAAACCCTTATAATTCCTGTCCAGCCTTTTGCATACTTACACCAGTATTTTGACAATTTATCTTTAGTGATGAGCTCTGAGTCTTTGAGGTTAGAAAATCTACTTGCTATCACTAATATTTAGTTTGCTCCACACATTATGTCTCCTATTTGTGTGAGGACACTGAATGGGCCAATCCAAAATGTTAATATTACATCCAGTCAGAAGGAATATATATTGGTAAAATTAAAACATTACTTGAAAGCTGAAACAGCCAGCCATGTGAACAGGTTTGGGCTTTGTTGCACATAAGAACAAAAACTTCAGTATACAATCTCTCTACTGTCCGTGATGAAACTGTACTGGAAGCACACAGTATGGCAACAGTAATTAAAAGCTGTCAGTCTTTGTTGTCATGGTAGGGTATGCAACCTTCTCACTTGTATAGTCTATACAGCAGCAGCAGCAACAAAATCCTTCTTGAAGCTCTGGGTGAATTTATCCCTTCACCAACTGATATGTTAATTTCTTATCCATTAGTTGCCATTTTCCTCTCAAGATCTTTCCACTTCATACCCATAAACAAACCATTTTGCTCCTTTCTTTTTGACCACAAAATATTAGTCAATTTCACTTAGAACACACAGATGAATCTTAGACTATTGGTGTATTAGAGGTAAAGATTGTAGTGACAAATACTGTTATCGGTCATTTAAAAAATGTGATAGATGACACGCTTATTGGATAATTTGTGTGGTGTAGAGTAACAGTGCCCATTCCCAATTCAAAAGAGATAACATTTTCTTACATTGAGAAGATTTTAAAAAACTACTTAAATCTCAGTTGTCAAAAAAAGTACAAAATGTCTCCAAGCAGAATCCGAATTCTATCCTTTGGCAAAGGGGAACCAAATAATGTACAAAATGATAAAACGGTGAAATGACAAGCATTATCTGTCCACACTTGCACTTACTTGGAAACCAAGTAAATATTCCCAGACATGGCTGATGCTTAATTATCTAAATGATGGCAGGTCTGAGCCTAATTAATTAGCCATTTGATTATTTAACATGCCTTCAGCCTAAATAGTCAACTTACTAATGTAGTCGTCCTTTATATAATTAAACTGCCCGTCCAATGATTCCCTTGAATCCCAGATATACAGGGGTTGGACAATGAAACTGAAACACCTGTCATTTTAGTGTGGGAGGTTTCATGGCTAAATTGGACCAGCCTGGTAGCCAGTCTTCATTGATTGCACATTGCACCAGTAAGAGCAGA